>JAQFYB010001374.1:0-33312 GCA_034694085.1 Pogonognathellus longicornis | reverse complement strand
TACTGTATTTAGGCAATAAATAATTACATTTTGGCTAGTTTATAAGCCTTTCGAATGTGACCTCCCTTCAAATATGTTTCTGCTTTAGCAGTTACTACGTCAGAATTGTCTTCAAAATCGGACAATATAGAATTTTTATGATCCGTATCAGATAATTTGCTTTTCTCTTGGTCGATGTATAAATACTTTAGTACATCAGCATCTTTGTTTGCACATAACTCAGAGAATGAAAGTTCCTTCACAAGTTCCAGTACTGTTAAATATCAGTCATTAAAAAATTACAATTCATATGAATCACATTAATTATATATTATGATGGTTGGATATGAAAACTTTGAGAATGTACTTTCAGAAGACGTTTTAGATTCATATTCAGTGAGCCGTTGAAAAGCTTCATGACAATAAATATCATGTTGAAGACTTTTTCTGTAATTTTCCATAGCCAAACTCCTGTTTAACTGTTCCGAGTAAATCTTACCTTTCAAAAGATAATATTCACTCTTAATCTGAAACGAAAAAACAGTATTGAAAACGGTTTATCAAATGATTTCTGTATTTGGATTCGGCGGCATAATAATATAAAATTAAAATACCCTAACCGTTTTTCTTGGATCAAAAGGTTCCCACTGACTTTCGACCTTTGATCCGTGCAACGTTGTCCTGCTGGAATCTGAGTCCAAAATAGTCAAAGCCTTGTTATAATCTTTAGCCATGTACCAACATTTTGCATAAAGACATCGGAAATATATGTTCACCTATATAAATTGTTAAAATCAATTATTGGTCATTTCTATTCCAATAATCATTAAATGTTACATGCTTGTAGCAAAAAGCTGTCCTCAATTAATTTTACATGCAACTACAGGTAAATTCATTATAATATTAGTATGTATGGGAATATAGGGAGTATTGTATCTCTACATTTTCATATTTCCAAAAACGAAGAGTGTGAGCCGCTCTTAAATACTCTCCATTGTTAAAGAAACATTTTGACAAGTTGTAAACATCTTGCTGAGCTCCATGCGACAAGTCCACAACTTTGTCGGCCCAATAAGCAGCGTTTGTAAAATCCAACTAAAGTCATATCAAAAGTATCAAAATTCAAGACGATCAAGATCAAAGTAGTTTTAATTAATATTAAATCATACATCATAACGGTTTGAATTCAACATTCAATAAAAGAGTGCCTACCATGTCGATGTAATTTAGTGTAAGCTGACGGTAAAAACTGATATTGCCAGTGTTGAGAGGCTCATTTTCGAAATCCATTTTAGAATTTCGACTAAAATTTTCCTTGATGTCCATTAAAATAATCTGTAATTAAACTTCTATTACCAGAAAAACAAAAAAACAGGCAGAATGTTGAGGTTTCGAACGGAGTTACCTAAAACGGAAGTCGAAAGATGAAGAATTTGAACACTCCAATGAAAGAACGAATTTCTGTTTACGTGGTTTGAACCCAGGCGGGTATATTCACGACTATGCACAAAATAGAATACACAGGTAACTAACTGTCTTTGTTTCATGGCGCATCCATATTGAAATGATTTTTCGAATGACTAAAATCTCAATTTTTTGGGAATACAAATAAGACTTAAATGTCTAAAAGTTTTTCCTAATATTTACGAAATGCATTCATCCTAATAAAAATTGATGCGGATTCATTAATTTAATTATGCATAAAATTATCCCTCCCACGCTCAATACAAGTGACTTATATTACGTTTTATTTTCACAAACATGGACACATCTACTTCTAGCAACTAACATGATCAATTCCATTACATCGTTTCTATAAAACAACCACAACTAAAAGTATTCACACAAGAAGCGAATTTACATTATTACTTGCACTATTTATATAACAGAGTTTAACATGCAAACAAGTACATGTGTACAATTAACCATACATTCATGCGAGGAGTCAAAAGCAAAATCGATTTGAGTTTTTATAAATCTGTACATAACTTTACTTTGGTTTGGTACATTTTACATTATGTAGTACAACAAGTTTTACCGAATCAGTAATAAATACTCTTGTATGGCGGGGAAAAAAATATATTGACATTGCTGCAATGTCTGTGATATAATAATTATAAAATTAAATGTGCTTAAAAAGCAACTATTCACTAACATATCGTCACATGCATTTTTATACTAGCTAATTGGCTGTGGCTACCTAGTACATTGTATACTTATTAGTTGCCCCATTTCACAGTCTAAACTATTGATTCACTATTTCTAACCTCACAGCACATAAGAAATTATTTACAGACCTAAAAACACGACACTTTACTATAATAGGAGAGTATCATTAAGGTATGTTTTCTAACCTCTTAAATATGATTTAAGACTATCTTATTAACGTTGATTTATAAACATTATAATAACAATATTGTGTTTTAACTCACTGTAAAACACATAATTACGAATTTTCAATACACTAGAACTGTACAATATATTGAGCAAATAACGATACTATACAGCCTAAAAGTTAGGATTATTAAAATTGTTATAGGCAAACCCATGATGCTGCTGGAAATTTGGCGGAGCTGTTGTTCGGAAATTCATTAAATTAGGAACTTGAATCGGTTGATTGTGAGCCCCCAACTGAAAAAGTTGGGATGACTGTCCTGGTGCACTGTACAAAGCTCCAGAGTGCGACATAACATGAGTTGGAGAAGGATTGTTTGAATGTGAAACCCCAGAGGGAATTGCTTGTAATGGGAGTGTGATATAACGATTAGGTGGCTCTTGGTGATAATCGTCTAGATCTTGATTAGCTGAGTGTGTTGATAACGAGTCATCCTTTGAATCTACTTCCATCGGATAACCAATCTTTTTGAAAACCGGCTGAATCTTTGGTTTTCTTGTTCTTCCTTTGACAGGATTGTTTGGATCTCTAGTATGTATTTTCTCATGTGCTTTTAAGTTATCTATACTAGCCCATGCCTTTCCACAATGAGAACAAATATGCTTCTTCAGGCCGGAATGAACTTCTTCGTGACGCTTTAAATGCCCACTATAAAACAAATGGATTTGGATTAAAAACATTATTGATCAACACGTAAAAAATGTTAGCCAAAAATGCGAATTACCTTTGTCTAAAACCTTTACCACACAGTTGACAGATATGTGGACGCTCTCCAGTATGATTTCGTTTATGGTAACGCAGTCCTTCAACGTTTTTGTACGTTTTTCCACAAGTGTCGCATTGAAACGCACGTTCAGAAGAGTGAGTCAACATATGATTTTTTAAGGCTGACTGAGAATACCCGGTGTATGGACAAATTGGGCATTTCGGTAATTCCTGAGGGTTTAAGTGAATTCGCATGTGAATTCGCTTACTAGCCATGGCGGAAAAAATTTTGCCACAAACTTCACACTTTGGTGTATCTGAAAATATTATTATCACTATCACTATTAGAATGATGGGCCATGTGGGCCAATGTAATATGGGGTTCTTATTTTAGCTCTATATAGTTGCCTTTTTACTCTAAGTTAACAATAGTGTTTAAAAAACAATACTGACCGTGACCAGTCACCATTTTCAAACGAAGTTTACAGAAAGAACAAATTCTACTAATTAACAACTAATTTGTATGGACATTTTTAAATGAATACAATAGATGTTTTAATACTTGAAATACATTTTTGTCAGAATTGTATGGGTTCATTTTCAGCTCAAACTCCAAAAATTCCCTTACGTTAAATTAGAACTCCCTAATAATGAATAATATACCTTGTAATATTACAACTCTCGAGAACGATAAGTCATAATGCTTACCTGGTTCAGGATGATGCTCCGCAATGTGAGTTCTCAAGTCAACAGAGTTTGAAAATTCTCCAGCACAGTCACAACATACAAACGGATTGGGTCCTTGATGAACTACATTATGAATATTTAACTCCTCCTCATTGTCATAACCTTTTGAACAAACTTTACAAGCGAATTTATAACTTTTCCTAACAAAATGGTAATCTTTGGTGTTGTACTCTGGATGAACATACTGGTGCTTTCTAAATTCATTGCGAGTTTCAAATGTACGATCACAGTATACGCAGAGGAAGGGATTTTTCTCTCCTACAAAAATAGTACAACTCAATTATATTACTGATAATAAACGAATTAATAATGTTTTGTGAATCTTAGAAAATGTTATAGTACCATCGTGAACTCTCCGCACATGAAGCAGCATTGTGGATTCTTTGATGAAATGTCTATCGCATCCTTTAACTTTACAGGCTATTCTATTCATTGGTATGGCAGGTGCTCGCTTGTCATCATCTTCTTTAGTGCTGGCGAGAGCCTTCAAGGCTTTTCTTCTTGCTTTCTTTTCTCTTTTTCTTGCTCTCCTGGCTTCCTTAAGGTACTCTTCATATTCAAAATCTGTGTCGCTAGCTATCAAAAACTCTCCATCATCGTCATCAAATTGTGCACCGTCGTCACCTTCAATAATATCTACATCACTCTGATCATCCGATAATAACGTTTCTATCACTTCCGAGACCTTTTTAGATGCCTTCCGCCTTAATGATCGACGTCCTTCGGTTTCTATTTCCAGATCATTTTCGTCACTGATAATAGGGACATCTGGTACGTTAACACTTTCACAATTTAGATCTTCTATGTACGTAACTTCTTCTGTAACATATTTCCTTGGTCTTCCTCTTGGTCTTTTTGGCACTGGAGCTGCAACTTCTGATGGTAAAAAATGTTTCCTGGGTCTGCCTGGTTTCCCCTTCGGTTTCACGAATTGCTGATGGTGGTTTGATCGCTTTGAAGTATGTGATTTGAATTTTGTTGATTTACTGGTCGGATTTGTAAACAGCGATTGCAAATCAGGTTCGCAAGTTAAATCAAAGAATTCTGCATTTTCTTGTACTGAAAACATGTTAATTGTGTTTTACAATAGAGAACTTTACTTATTCAATATCTGATGTACATTCCATAATCTTTAGTATAGTTACCTTTGTAAATCATCTCAATTACATCGTCATACGAATAAGTTCCACGCAGATCGGGTGAAGTGAGATTAAGGAGTTCGATGTCTGGTAAACCTCCATCAGACTTGTGTTCAACACGCCAATAGTTATCAATTAAATCTTGTCTGAGAGATCTTGATATTTCATCAACTTTTTCTCGCAACAAAACCAGTTTTCGCCAAGCAAAATCAACATCCCACACTTTTCTTTGACAAATGTTGCAATAACCTGCATTTTGAAAGTAGTGCTTGAAGGGGTGAAGTTCTGAATGAAATAGTAGTTCACAAACAGTCTCAGCACATTGTTCTCGCCATCTCTTCATCTCTTTAGAGGTAAAATTATCTGAAGCATCTTCAGAAAGTTGAGTTCTGCATATCAAGCATTTCAGTTTGTCTTCAACTCTTTCCATTAACTCCATTACATCGCTTTCGTCATCTTCATCATCGTCAATATCTTCGTCTTCAATAATGATATCTTCATTCGTTTCCACCGCTTCCAGTTTGGAATTTTTAATAACTTCTACTTCGATAATTTGTGACCTGTGAGCGTCTTCGGATATTTCGTCACTAACTTTATCTCCATCTGGATAGTTCTCCTCTTCCTCCAATCTTTCTTCAACATCAGCATCGTCAACAGCTTCAACTTTTACATGCACACTTCCTTTGAATGTATCATTGTCATCTTGTAGCATTTCATTTTCTGGCACATTTTCTTGGTTACTCTCTTGGACTATTTCGTGGAAACTTTTCTGGACTCTTGCGTGGAAACTTTCCTGGGTTTTTTCTTGGAGACTTTCCTGTGTTCTTTCTTGTAGATTTTCCTGGGTTATTTCTTGGAAATTTTCCTGGGTTCTTTCGTGGAAACCATCCTGGACTTTTTCGTGGAAACTTTCTTGGACACTAGCTTGGATGCTCTCTGGGACTATTTCACGGAAACTTTCGTGGGCTCTTTCGTGGAAACCATCCTGGACTCTTTCGTGGAAACTTTCTTGGCCACTAGCTTGGATATTTTCGCTAGTTAGTTCTTCTACGTGGTCTTCCATTTTATAGTAACTTCAATGTGTGGTAGTTATTCTACAGAGATCAAATGATTAAAAAGACTTTACCCATTAATTTGGAGATATATTTTATTTTATATAATCAATATATAACTTTAAACTTATAAATTGTTAATACATTTTATAAATTATTCCATATTCATGTAATAGTAATAATTACAACATTAACAACTTACATCATCCATAAACTAAGACGATTATTGTTCAGGATGTTCAATGTTATTGTATTTATGAAAACACTCGATCATTCGATATTCACTTTATACTTTATATGATACTTTGTTGCGCTCACAATAAAATATAGCCCCAAAAGTGCGATACAAAAAATTTATCCGACAATTTTGCAGTAGGATATTATATTAATAATATATATCATATTATGATAATATTTAAGTATTTAATACGAAGTTCTATTCTAATCAACTAAATCAATCAATATTCAAGATACGATACAAGTCTCCAAACATCAAACATGAAAAATAAGACACATGTAAACAATCAACATTACGGAATAACACGCTGAAAGCAAAAATTCACTAAAGAGTAACTCATTGTAATATTATGATTATCAGTTTTTTACGAACAATAAAAATCAAAAACCAAACTCCCTTGATCAGTTTTTAATGTCTATATTTAAAAACAGTTATTTTTGTAAAATGTACTCCACTTAAAAAATTCAGCGATTCAACTTTCCCCGCATATTCAACGCAATTTTTCTCGTTACGATGCCCCAAAGTTTTATGCAAGGCAATAACAAATAGTATTATTATTATGAGATTGAATGATATTCTGGAACTGCGCACTGTACTTGGGCCCATAGCCGTATTCAGGGGGTGGGCAAGGGGGCAATTGCCTCCACCGAAATCCCAAAAAAGAGGTTATTTTGCACTTTCTTTTTGGGTATTATGCCATCCCCGAAATATATTTTGCCCTCCTCGAAATCGATTTTTAGATATTGCCGTTTCTTGGGATGAATGGCATTTCTTACTTTTTATGATTTTTTTAAAAGGCCCGAGTTTTTTAAACTTAATGTTTTTAAATTCATAAAATGTCTCTTATTTCTGTACTACTAGCTTACAATTAGTACAGGTCTCGCTCCGCTCCGATTAACAAATTAACTTCTTCAAAGGCAGGATATTGCTATTGCTTTTTTATTGAAAGAATGAAAAATGTTTTATGACAAAATTAAATGTTTTTCGACAATTTAGACGATTAGACGTAGTAATTATGTTTTCGACTTACAACCTGAATGTGTTGTGATTATGTATTATATAATTATATGAATGATTAAAAAAATTCTAATGCATACTAATATAGAGATGACAATATACATATTTTTGTTAATACTAAAACTATATAATCTTTCTCACAGAAAATGAAAAAATATGAATGATATATGACCTATCTGTTAATAAATTATTATGCATCCATTTTAAAAATAGCCGAATTCGGTCTATTTCATAATATAAAGTGCAATGTGTAAAAAGAATGTTCATATCACAAAGCTAAGATAGTCCAGAACAAGTTGGAACGCATGGATATAATAATTGGTGATCAATTGTCACATGTTTTCTGGAAAAAAAATATTTATTGTTCTCTGATAAGCTCCGTTGAAAATATATCCCATTTAATGTATAGCTGTTAAGAAGATCACACAATTAAAATATTTTTATTAGGTTACCACCTATTGTTGTGCACCTTCTGGTACACGATACCTGCATTTTGTTTTACTAAATATTAGAAAACGGCCGAACATCTACCATGGCTTCCGTTCGATCATGTTTAGAACACCATCAATTAACCTCAGGTCACCAGACCGCAGTTTCTTTTGAAATCTCGTAACGTTTACTTTGCAGTTCAGTCATGTAGTCATGTCATGATAAAAATCTAGTCTACGGCTTGATTTTATGATTGAGATAAATTACACTGGTACTTGTTTCATTTCTGCAAAACTCACAATTGATGAGAACGAAAAACCAACGTTTTCGAAAAATGGGATTGAATTTTCATGTCGGTTGTGTACAGCAGTTGATACTACAGGACGAATCGTGAAAAACTACAGGGTCCAGAAATAGAAAACGCTTTTAGAGCATAGAATACTAAAGATAAGCAACAATTTCTTCTATTCTTATACTCCTGAGGTCTTCGTGTTCGTAAAAACTTATACCCAGACTCCCAATCTTCAAAATATACTACGACGTTTTGACGAATTATGATATGTTCTTACCACCATGTCCTTAAAGTAAGTTACTTACAGAATTCTGAAACTTGCGTTCATTGTAATACTTAGTTTGCAAAATATACGCTGATTAGCTGTTGCAGGTAATTAATTACTTCAAATACAAAAATGTATAAAAAGTTTTTAGCTACCACGCATGAGCCTTAATTTTTGAATATTTTCTTAATTTCTTATTTTGATGCGTACTACTTTTGATCACAGTCTCTTGAAAAATTGACTAGAAAGTTGCAGACTTTTGAAATTATGCATATCACCCACAAGCCTAACATTTTCTGAGCCCACCCTATGCCGACTCGGATCTGATTTGAAGGCTTCAAATTCAACGACTTGCCCCGTATGTTCGCATGACCTGTCGATTCTTATTCTTTCTTTTCGTATTCTTAACCAATAGAATGTTCTTTTTCAATTTCATGTCTTCCCTTGGAACACACGACCGAGTCTTGAAGTATTTTCAATTTTCAAACTTGAAAAATTCATTTTGAAAATTCTTTCTGACAAACTTTCTTTTTTCAGTCTTTCTTTCTTTGTCTTAGCCAATTCTGTTTTTCAGTCTAATTTTGATTCATCAGCGCAAATTCTTACTTGACACACTTGACAGTAGACTCCCTTTATAAAAATAAACAGAATCGTATTAACATAAGCACAATACACTATTATGACACCATTTTATTTAGCCTTTATTTATTCGTTCACTGAAAACTTATTGAAACGATTGAATTAAATTAAGCTGACAATAAGAATGATCAAAAACAATAAAGTCTTATAAACTCTATTATAATATTATAATGTATGTACAGTAACATTGTTTTAAGATTTAGATTGGATCTGAATAACAGATTACTACACTATTATTTTAACTCAACACAATATTACATTGAAGTTAACCTACCATCAGATTACTGAAGTACATTCAATAAAGTAATACTAATGAAATTCATACACAGTGCAGTTAAAATTCCGTTGTAATTAGCAAATAGAAAGGAATGAAGTTTATCTGTTCTCAGTGATACTTACGGGGGCTGTAGGATCTTGAACGGGAGTGACGAGATCGGCGACGATAATACGGCGATGGTGAACGCCTGTAGCCACGATAGTCATCTCGACGGCGCCGCGATTTTCCATCCATTCTTTAATAAATCAAATAATAAAAAAATTACTTTAAAATGTTTATGCAAAAATAATGCATGAATTTGTAAAGACATCAATATGAGGTCCGAATAATATAAACTTACGTTGGTTTCCCCATGTATATTCCAGGTGTTGGTGTATGAGCCCTCTGAGTTATAGAAAAGTCCACCCGAATTCGACGACTATCGATTTCGATCCCATTGCAGCTTTCTTTGGCTGCTTTTGCATCCTCCATACTTTCAAAATAAATGAAAGCGAAACCTCGTGAACGCCCAGTCTATTTGGGCAAACGAAAATTATTAGCACATTAACAAATAATACAATGCATGGTTGTATGTATGTAACTGACATTAAATGAAGAACCTAGCAAAATAGTTTTAATAAAATAGTCTCCTTGTGCACCAATTACCTGTGCATCAATTACAACTGTACACTCTTCTATCGGACCATACCGAGAGAATACTTCTCTCAAGTCTCGCTCTGTTGTTCTAAGACTGAGCCCAAACACTCCCAAACATTTATTAGGACCAGGGTTGTCCTGCAATAAACGGGATGCTCTTGAGTTATTGTCACCTCTTGAATAACTTTGTCTATGTCCTGAGAAAGGACTAACCCGGTTTCCATTATGTCGTCTACGAGAAGACATTGGGCTTCTTGAATGACTTCGTCCTCCCCTATAAGTAGTAAGAACAAAATTAGTGTTTGTTTTTAAGTAACGTTTTCCCACACAATTCTACTCATCAGCTCATTTGACTTTTATGATATTCTATGTAATACTGCGTCTACTGAGATATTTTAAGTCAAGCCCTGAGACCAACCAGTCCCTTGACTGAACTGTCGTATCGTTAAAATCAGGATTAACCAAGACCAAGAGCATTAACAATATGCCTGATATTTTCCACTCAGTGCTAATATTTTATTGAAATACTAGGGATGTTACTGATGTTAGTTTGATGTGATACAAATGTCTTGTAACATGGAATATTAAATATTTGCCGATTTTAATTATATTGTGTCGTATTCCTCGTTTGGTCATCCGAATTCAAAGTCTGTTGGTTATTTCAATGGTAATCAATTCCACAATCAATAAATTAATAATACCCTTCCTTGTAATGCATTGGATTGACCCCTTTTGTTCTACTCTACATAATATTAATCCAAACACACGGAGTTTTGTGCATTTTACAATTAAGTCATTAAAAAATAAAGCCGAGTTTTTAAATGACAAAGAATACTAAACACACATTCCTATCTAGAAGCATGCAACTGCAAGGCATTAAAGACTAAACTACAGCACCACAAATACTATTGATTCAATGATACAACAAATCTAACAAGTTCAAGCAATTTGCCTTACTTGCCAACTTCAAATATAAATACTATATTACGGTGTCGGAATTGCAGTAAATGAGCGATTTTGATTGTGAATCCTTTGAATATTAAACCGTGATACAAGGTAAAGTGATTACACTAAGAGATAGACTGGAGGAACACAGCAACAAAAATTGACTTGTGTAAACTACGGAACTAAAAGAAAAAGTTCAATCTTGACTGTGCTGTCCATTTAGTCATTTCACATGTACCTACATTCAGCATTAGTACCTAATGATAATGCCTAACAAACATTATCACTCATTTTATATACCTATCTGTTTACAAGGCTTTAAGTAACGAAAACTGTTTAAAATAAAACCAGATCGAAAAAGGCCAAACTATGATATAGATAATTGCAGATAAACCTTGAATCACACAGCGATACTAATAGCTATGGTGGAATCTTTTTCGTGCCGCAATGGGCTTCTGAAAAGAAATGATTCTGGAACCAAAAACCAACAGTAGTAGTAAACACAGAACACAGAATAGTCAATTGGTAATAATAGAGATGAACTTAAATATTAATATAAACTATACCTTGAACGAGAACGAGACCGATAAGTGCGACGATAGGTTTTCTCAGCACGAGACCGACTTCTGGATCTTGAATATGATCGACCTCGATCACCCCGTGGTGGAGGTCTACCCCCAGACTCGCTTCTTTCCCGTCTTCCCACTCCGTCCGGACTTCCTCCGTTAACCATTGTCAATTTCTAATGTCAATTTGGTTGGTACACACTTGTACAAAGCTAGAAATCAAAATTATACATTTAAACTATGTTCCCCCCTTTATTTTATGATTTCAAAAATACAAACAACAAAATGATGATTGAATTAACTGCATACAGTGCATAGTATTCTATCTGTATTCATTAATGTTTGTGCCAAGGTCAAACAGCGCGATTACTGTCATGTCTGATGTACTCGAGTACTCGACACAAACCAGAGTACTTGACACAAACCACAAAATACAATCAACAATGCATAAGATTGGAATATTACATAGGTATTAATGAAATTACTAAAACCTGACTAAATTAATTAACATTTATCCGTACACTCAATCAACACAGGAGATTCAAATTACAATCAACAATACTTGATTATTACACAACAAATAAATGCCCTCAATACTCAAAAACGCAGTAACATAACAAGCAAAATCAACTATTTTTAACAAACCCATCATTAGCCATTGATATTATACTTAACTTCCTCATTATTATTGTGTTAATATTTCGACTAATTTTTAAAGTTTGAAATATTTACTTACATTTTCCGTAACTTCCTTACGCGAACTTCTAGCTGGAGTGGAGCAATGGAATTTAGTCTTTTGTACTTCCTCCTGTCGTTATCAGTTTAATGAACAATTATCTTTTTAATAATTTCTTTCTTCGATCCACCAAAATCCAATGGTTTACATTCCAGGAAGAAGACTACAATAAACGCTGATGAACACAAATCGCCATTCGCCAACACGACGACGCGACGCACTTATGTATTTACAGCCACACAAGACACAACACACACGGCGCGGCGTATTTACACACGATCGATTGTATAAAATACACACGGCCAAGAAAATGAATCTCTGAACTGCTGATGAAAATTATGAGTTCATTCTGCTTTCTAGACTTGCCTGTAGCTGGCGCAAGAAACGTCAACTTTGTTATTGCAGTACCCCATCATAAACTTAGCAGCCAAGTCTCAATTATTGTCTCAAAAGTCTCACTTCACAAGCAAAGCAACCAAGCCCCAAATCTCAAAGTCTCATCTCTCGAATTATCATCAAATATTTTATTGACTGCTGTATTTAGGATTCCTTTTCGGGAGGGCCAAAATACCATCAAAGTGCACAAAATGACAAAAATGTAAATTATCGCGTGTAGCGCGAAAAATTTCAGGTATTTTTTAGGTCGAAATCTACCTAAAATCAATCGAATTCGCGCCTAGCGCGAAAAATTTTACGATTTTTTGCACCTTTTATGGTAAAATAATCTATTTTTTCCGATTTATGGTTGGGCAATTGCCCCCTTTTCCCCTTAAATGCAGCCTTGAACTGACTGAATGATCTTTGAAGCACAATCAGCGTTTAGGTCTCAATCTCGTTCAAAATCGACGCATAAAACAAAATATTAAGTATCTTGTATCGTAATGTTAAATGAAAAGTCAAATCAACAATAATTCACTGATCAGCAATTATCGGCAATGTAGTACACATATAATAAGTTTTATATATTGATAGATCTCGATTGCAAATACATTCACTCGTACATCCGTTTGATCAATCAATGATAACATAGCAAAAAGCTTTGTTATTTATAACATTGTTATAATATTTTATACTTATAATGTTACAGTTACTTACAATTTACAAATTTGAAATTACAATCAATTGCACTGGGGCCAGACAGAACTAACAATAAGAACGATAACAATATCAAATTTGAAAACTATACGTAGATATGATATGGCTGTTCATGAGTGTTTCAATTTTGTTGATGCATTGTAAAAGAATTTAGAAATATAAATGAGGGTGTTTAATATTTAGTTGTATTTGTCACACGATTCATATTCACAACTTTTTGCAACTTACAACGTACTTTAAACGCTACAACTAACACTACTGAACAATGCTTTGTCTATGAGAAAAAACAGCGCGTTTACTGTGAATATCGTTTAGTCCCTGAAATGAATTTCTTCTAACTGCTTGTTAAGGGGTCACTAAACTAGGTGAACTGACTAGGTGTTACTTGAGGATCGGTACAATTTATAAACAAGTGCTTTACACAAGAACACTATAGAATCATAACCATTAATCATCATATTTCATGCATTTGCTGTCGATTCAAATTCAGCTTGCTGTATTAATGCATATAGACATAATATATTACATTTATTGTCATTTTACACGTTGTGTGGTTCACAATATCACATAGGTAATATTATTATGTTTTGTACTAAAGGGCATAACATTAGATAGAAATGCTTATGAACGAATGTGGGTGTACTATACAAAATAACTTAAACAAATTGGATAGATCATTATTGCACAATATTGAAAAGTCAACATTAAAATTGCACCTTGAGATTCATGCCAAATTCTAATTGTTTAAATGTCATACTTTTCTACAACGTGTTTTTACATGCGTTATCGCCAGTCAGCTATGTTAGTAGCGATATCCTAACGCAGAGTTTCATTAAAACTGCTAGTACAACAACAGGTATTGTGTTAAAATATATCTACTACAGTATCTAGACACAATTTCTTGTATAACAAAACAAGTCGAACAACTTTTATGTCTATGTCATGGTCGTGCCGTAAGTGGTAAGCAAAAGAAGCAGGATCACTGAAGTGTACATAAATAATAGCACTGATATTATATAACACAATACTGTTTAATGGTTTCACTAACATATACTATGTATAATATAGGTACTATCATTAACTATCAAGATGTTTATTATAGCAAATCTGGCCTAATTCAGATAAACTAAAATAATAATGTATTGTGGTTTCAGGAACGCATTTATACATACCATACAACTAAAAAAATGCAATTTTTGTCTTAAAAACGATAAGGAATCATACTTATAATTATTATTATCACATACCTGCCAAACTACCTAACTTACATTTGTGAATCCTTTAAATATGCCTAGATCTGTCCTTTGATTATACATATATCATACACATGTACCCTAAGTCCATATATGCGCATATATATAAAAACAATTAGAATTAAACGCATTCTTTGTTTTAACTTAGTTTTTAGAATATTATATTATTCCATATTCATGTGAATTTTATGTGATCCCTTATTGTTTTGAATGCTATGATTGTCTTACATTTTATGTTCGTGTTTAAGGTTTTCTGTATCGCACGATGAGTTGTATGTACTACACAACTCATGTCATAGACTCAAGGAATATTACGTGTTGATGGGATGCAGTAAAACAGTAAAAGTAAAACAAGCACTTTGTCTAGACACGAAACCACATTATTACCATTACGTGCATGATATGCATAAAATATAATATAGTGCGGTTTTCTGAAACCTTAAAGATTATGTGTGTTAAGTGTGTAGTGCACAAAATGTGTTTAACATTTAATTCAAATATAATAGGTACGCACTAGATTGGCATCTCATCAATATAGGACAATAATAGACAGGAAGAAAGGTGAATTAAATAATAGCACCTTCAACTTTTACTTCTTTTACTACTATTACCTTTGCCTGAATGATATTAAGAGTAAATGTGGTACATGTGCCAAATACTTTAGTGTTAAAGGAACACACATAATGCAGCGTTTTTCTATGAATATTACCATAGCTCATTGTATTACCTATTATCATCAGAATCATTCATTTAGTGAGTATAGTAGCTGTGGATTGTAATAGTGAGTAAAGTACAACACTATAAAGATCGTCTCAAGTGTCTGCATGCGTAGTATAGTATACAATACAATATATAGGGCTTTAGTATGTATGCAGTTTGCATATCAAAGGTAGCTTGTGTTTATTCACACATCTCCACACATAACTAGTTACGTTTAATAAAACTGAACGAAACTGAAAGGGAATCCCATTTATGACTAGGTTAGCTTCAGTAGATATTTATTAGTTGTGGTTTCTACTATTTGTGTTATTATTTGTCGGACTAGATCATTTTGCCAAATGTTGAGACTAGTTGTTTTCAACAACTACAAACTGCAAATCAGCCTTTCTAAAATGGTGTATGTGTATAATTAGAATTAGAACAAATCGTTATAATTTTTAAACCATATTTCTGGATAGGTATGTTAAAGTTTAGTTCTATAGTGATTGTGTCGCAGCGTGTATCTTTTTAGTGCTGAAAAATGATCAGTATCCGGAACTAGGGATTGAAGTGATTGTTAAAGAACGAAGATAACTTTCTTAAGTGTTTTATGCAATTCGTTTTGCATGTGCAATAGTAGCAAAAATGCAGATGGTTATGCCCAATAGTGTTTTTCAGGCTTTGATAACTCCTTTGTTGTATGCAGCATTGGCATCATTCGGATCTTTTATTTCTATATGGGGAACGGGCGACAGAGTTAAAGACTTATTTCAGCAAAAGTTTGAAAGAGGACATTATCAAAATGATTTTGACTTCATTATCGGTAAGGCTAGAACTTGGTTTGTTTAAACTATTTCTTTATGTACCTACTTGTAATTAGTGTCAATAATACATTACCAAATACTAATAAAAGTAAACTAATACATGGAATACTTCAATAGATGAATTTTTTGAACAGAAATGTTTCCAATTTCATGTTATTGCAGTTTAAAAGCATTAAATTATGCGAAATTCATTACTGGATCATAATATGATTTTTCAGTCGCAGTAAATGATTTGTAAACACTTAATTGTAGTTGGCAGCGGGTCGGCAGGTTCGATAATAGCTAATAGACTCTCAGAGCGTTATTCAGTACTTTTACTGGAAGCCGGAGGTGATCCAAATCCTTTTCAGGTTTGCACGCAAAGAACATTCTTATGTCCGAATTTCTTAAACTTTTCTTTTCTCTAATATTATGAATAACAGACTCAAAAATAATTTAAGTGTATAATATTAATTCAGCTTGTTCCAGGTTTCGTATTGTTTTTTGTTAATTATCCTGAGACTGACTGGATGCATAGAACCGTTACACAAACAGGAGGATCGCTTCTTTCTAATAAGGGTGTAAGAAAAATAATAGCAAATATTTATCATAATAATATTACAGACCAGTGTAAAGAGCCAAAGAAATGGCTGCAATCTAATGATAATTCAAATTATGATTTTCAGGAATCAAGTTGGTAAGAATGTTGACAACTTATAGCAATTCAATATACGTTTATTGGAATACATGTACCTATATATGAATGTTAAACAACAATATAAGTTAAGCATGTAATTTAATTTGACATCCTTTGTGCAAACATTTTCCTTACAAACAGGTCCGCTGGTTTAGGATTAGGTGGAACAGGTAATTGAAATCTATACATTAGGTTTTGTCTATAACTTTAAAGCAGAATTCGTCCTTATAGGGATAACACATTGAATTTTGTATCCCTTATAGGTAACCTAAATGGAATGACCCATATGCGAGGTATACTCCTGATTTTAAAACTTTATTCACGAATCATAAGTAATATATTTTACTTAAAAAGTCCATTTTTGTCATTATTTTCCGAGAATAGGTCATCCAAAGGATTACGATAATTGGGCTACGTTGTTAAACGACCCAAATTGGAGCTATGAAGGAGTGTTACCATTCTTTAAGAAAAGCGAAGATTTCAAGGGCCCTACAACAGACCGTAAGAATTCAGAAACTTGGATGTTCACTTTAGCCAATTTCTGTGATCTATGAGATTAACACTAACAAGGGAGGTATCTTGTATATTTGCATCTAAAAAGAAAGCATTTTTAATTTTGATTCTACAAGTCGGAAACTTCCATAATTTGTGTTCCATGTTCTAGAAAACCAAAACATAAATGTTTTTTCCATGTATATTTTCACATGATAGTGAATTTATTTCAACGTATTTAAGCCTTATGTATTTACATATAAATACAATTATTCACATTTCACATATTATTTTCTCTATGTATTTATGTGTACCTATGATTGATTGATAGCACATATAGCTTACGTAATTTCGCGTTTTTTACTACATACACATAATCCTTCCCTGGTAATCAGTTATAAATAAGCAGCATTTTTGTTACTGTCGTGTACTATGGGTGAGGTTAACAGTTTCTTATAATTAGTTATGACTATTAACAGCGAAAGTTTTAGAATGGATGTATAAAGTATGTGATGTCATAATATATGAAAGGGCTTACCTATTACTTTTATAATATGGTTGTGTAATTTGTAACGCTATTTAATATGGAATTTCATACAATAAACATGTCATTTGTGTTCTTTGCAAATTTTTTTAGCTAATGCTCATGGTGTTGGAGGATTAATGGAAATTGACATTCCTGATTACATTGGATTAGCTCCTGAATGGAATAAAGCTGCACAAGAACTAGGATTTGCACACGCGGATCTCAACGGAAGACTTCCACAAGGTTTAGCCATATGTTTCCTAATACTATGCCAAATAATCATTTAGAGTCCATGAATAAAGTATATTTCTATAGGAGGATTTGACACGAGTACATATCCTATTAAAAATGGAATTCGTCAGGCACCTTATGAAGCATTTATTCAGTCCGCCCGAAATAGAAGTTCCTTAATGATACGAAAATACTCTTATGTTCATAAGGTAAATACAAGAGATGTGATGACATAATATTGCTAATACAGGTAATGAGCAATGTGCATACCTTGTTTAAATTGTGACATAATGCCTTTACCATATATCTAGTTCATAGTAGTATCTATTGAATTAGTAAATACGCTTTATATAGATTATTTCAGCTTACAGCCAGTAATGCATCTTACTCAACTCTTGTGATTTGTATTAATCTCATTTTAGATGTTCCTGAAAAATGACCCCATATTTTACTACATTTTGCTCTTTTATATACATTTATAAAGTTTAACAAATATTTTTGAGACAGGTTCTATTAAGAGATGACCTTACAGCTTATGGAGTCATGTATGACAGACACGGTGTTGAAGACCAAATCGCCTATGCGAAAAAGGAAGTAATTATTTGTGCAGGAGCTATAACAAGTCCTAAACTACTCATGCTGTAAATATTACAACACTTTACAAGATACATAAGTTATTAACATTACTGAATATTATGACATAACATCTAATCCTATAATTATTCTTTGATAAAGGTCAGGAATAGGACCAGCAGAACATTTGACACGACTTGGGGTACGTGTCGGCAATTTTATTATCCTATCGGTCAATCCTGTCACAAATGTTTTGTCATTATTTATATGCATATAACACCTCTATTTTTTAGATACCAGTAAAAGCTGATTTGCCGGTTGGAAAAAATTTGCAAGATCACTTATCAGCATATCTCGGTCCATTTTTCATTGATGTACCTAGAACTATTTTCTTCGAACGAGATGTTACGAAAGAGTCAGTTTTCGCATGGAACAGTGGGAAGGGTATTCTCACCTCAACAGGAACGCAAGCAACTGCAATATTTTCTTCGACATTCGCCAAAGCTAAGGGAGAGGGTGACTGGCCTGATATTCAGTTCTTTTTGGTGGGAGTCGGAGGGCACAGAACATTCCCGGAAAATGTTGCTCATGCATACAATTTGAAAAGAGATGAGCTAGAAAAATACTATGCACATGCCTTAGGAAAAGATTTCTTCCATATTCCAGTCTCTGCCGGACGTCCACTTGCGAGAGGAGAAATTCTTCTTGGTGGACCTCATAAGAATGACAAGTTAATAATTGATCCTAATTATTTTCATGATCCATGGGACAATGACGTAAGAGTCACCGTTGACGGCATAAAAGTAGCCTTGGCTTTAGTAGAAAACACAACGGCTTTTCAGAACATTGGAGCCAGATTCACTACCGAAAGTCTTCCAGTTTGTTCACATCATCAGTTTCGAAGTGACGACTACTGGGCTTGCTACGCAAGAGAGTATTCGGTGACTTTGCATCATCCTTGTGGAACGGCTTCTTTAGGGACAGTTGTTGATTCCAATTTAAGAGTCAAAGGTGTAAGTAATCTTCGAGTGGTGGATGCAAGTATCATGCCTGTCATTACAGTATGTAATACCCAAGCACCTGCAATGATGATAGGTAATATTTTCGGCTCATTTTTAACATTTTGCAGTCATTATAATGAAATATAAATAATTAAATGTGTCATTTATAAATTAAGGAGAAAAAGGTGCCTCAATGATTTTGGAGTACTGGGACCAGTTGGAAAACCCGTTCAATGGCAACATCAGGAATACAATTATTGGACCAAATTATTGATAGATGGATATAGATTGCAATATCCATCTATATCAACAGGATGACAAAAATGTAATTTTTGTGTTAGATATGTTTGTGCAAATCTTTATAGAGTCAAATAGACTGCAAAGTAAAAGGTACCATCACAAACTCTGTAATACTCGCACACCCACCCGACTGCTTCTTCTGTACTTTGATTGTTTGATTAGCTATAGTTCATGCGTTCATGTGTTTACATGTAATAAAATATATTTGCTTTTTGATTTTTGTCATCCTTTTGGGGAAAAAATATCACAATATGGATGTCAATATAAACTCTAAAATGGAACAAAACTTTTCGCATCATTTCTACCTCTACCGTTTCATCATGACTTTCTACTACCGAAACCAATGTGTATCTTATTAGAATACGTTCGGTCGTACCCACATTGACCGAAACCGAATATAAGAAAACTCGTTTTTGTGTACTTGTTTGAAATACATTGTAGACGAGCTGATTGGTTGTATATTTTTATATACATATTTTTATATCGTAACTTAATGTTAAAATATTATTGTTTCAATGATATTGTGTAGACTAGACTGATTTACAGACAATCGTCAATCGTTGAAAAATTTGAAAATGTTTATAGTTTTCAGTAAAATGATTTTGGAAAGCTTTTACACAGCGATTTCATAACTGGCATAATACTGAATGTTAACTTAAATTAAGTTGAGATCATATAATATTCAATACCATTTATGTCCTGCAATGAATAATGCAAAAATGTGTTTTAATAAAGTTTTTTTTATTAATGTTAAAGTAAATTATTACGTACAGAAATTGATACAACATAACGTTACGTTAATAAATGGGTATAATTTTCTCATGTGGAAAGCAGTTTTAAAAGCATTTCCAACTTATTACAACTTTTTATGACAAAAAGCCACGGCTCATCCATTAGGCTTCATTACTATTGCTCTGTGGTATCAGTGTGTCAGTGTCACACAACTAAATCAGTAGGTAATAAAAAAATTGAGGTCCTTTCGTGGGTGCATAATTCTGCAAAATATCAGGCATTATATACAGGAGGAAAATTAAGGGACATCCCCTCAAAAATTACCAAAGCGTCTACTTTGCCGTAAAAGTACAAAAAAATCAGGAAATTTTTCTAGCTACACCAGAAGTTGTTGCGTTATACGTTGAATTTGGTCAAAATCGATTCAATTTTTAAATAATGGGATTTTGCTTCCCCAAAATCCATTTCTTTATACGGCCTTGCTTTCACATAGTACTTTTACTTGAGAGTTTGAATAAACCGATAAACGGTGAAAGTGTGAAAGTTATATAAAATCTCCCGTACAAACTTTATCCAGTTTGATGCGGTTATAGAGGGCTAATTAGTGGTGGATACGAAAACTGTAGGTCGCGAAGAAGAAGAAAAGTACAATATTCCGCGAATAGCAAATTCTCTAGTATGATCTCTTCTTTTTAACCTCGTGTTGTTTTGTTACATGTGTGTTCGAGATTTGGTTGTTGTTCAATCTGTGATTACAAGATTACGTGCTATTTCAAATTCAAAATTGTTTTTTGAAAAAAATTGTGTTTGTTCCAGTATTGGCTAATGTTGTTTCATTTTAAGTTACTAAAGTTGTGCATCTAATCACTGTTGATAGTGTCAAGTGTCTAAAAGTTGTCATCAGTCAGGATCCATTATTTCAAAATTAATCGTTGATCGTTGTTGATTGCTTCTTCGGAGGTCGTGATTCGTTTCGTTGTTCGTTGTTCGTGTTCGTAGGAAGGAACGGGTATTTTTCAACTGGTTACAGGATTCAGTTCACTTTTTATAGATCAACAGCAGTGTTCGAAGAATCCCCGACATCTGACATCCGATTCGCCCGAAGTTTGTTTACACCATTCAGAGTTTTATTTCATTGTTTGGCATTCCACATTCAACATTCGGTAACATACTTTTAAAGTTTGAAATTCAAGGTCAAAGGTGTAATATTTTACCATTACACATTACCACCACCACCACCAGTCTACCAGTTGCAAAATTGCAACCAGCACATTTTAATAACAGTTGACAGTAACCTCAAAAGTGGTGACAATAAAATATGCCGATATCAAATGACTTGGTAAGTTAAGTTGCGCATTGTTGATTGTAAGAGAATTATTATTTTGAATAAACTATTAGATTATGCAGCAATAAATTGATGTGACATTATAATATAATTTTTATTTTGTATTGTTTAGGACGTTGGAGGTATGTATCAGGCAGCATCCATGCTTACAAGACCGGCAGAAGAATATGCTAATGATGTAATTTTTTTTCAGTTTTATACTGACATAGCTAGTAATTATTAGTAGTTTCTAAAGTAGTACAAAAATATGAAATGGTTAGTTTTTGTGTGAATCATTTCACATTAAGACTACGGAGAGTGAAGCAATTTAATATTGTTTGCAGACAAATATTGAAGCAATGTGGGCTGTCAGAGCCGGGGAATATGCCGAAGTACATTATAATGTGAGACCATCAGATTTTACTACATGTTTAATAATATCATTTTAAATTGTGTTGAAGTAAAGTCTTTACACTTTTTCATGTTCATATGCAGCTATTGAGTTCTGCTAATCCAAGGCTGTTAAAGCTTACTAAAGATGACGACAGACTTTTTAATGCTTTCACATCAAAGTTCCCCGAATTTAAACTCGACTTAATTGACGAATCTAGCCTAAAATCTCATACTGCTAAAGAGGTATTTACAGATATTGCGTATTGTAATGTAAGTTTTCTTAATGTTTTCTAAACCTTATAATGTACTATATTTTAGACATGGAGACTTTTTTGCGAGGATTTAAAGGATATGGAAGATTTTAGTTATGGGACCCTTCTTCGTCTTAACGCTAAGGAAGAATATTCTGCAGAAAATACGATTCTTGTTACACGTGTCCAATTCCAAGCTATTGAGATAGCAAGAAACCGACTGGGTTATAATGACTATGTTTGGTCTAAAAATTCTATCGTAAACAAATGACAGTTGTTTCGGTGTTTGCTTATAGATACAGTTTTTATGTCTAAAAATATAATATGGTTTTCTTGTTAATGATGTTATGGATTAAGAATATATAATATAATTAGTAATTAGGCATTTTCAATCAGATTTCTAATATTTTCTTTAAAATGTATGGAAGTTATTTTATATTATATACTGACAATAACAAAAATGTGGTTTGATCCAAAATTGGTGGATAGTCATTCCTTACGAGCGAATTTGACTTGTATTGAGTTTGGTATAATGTATAATGTTTAAATTGTTTCCGAGTATTTGTGAAAATCAGAATACAATAAATAATTAATGTTGAACCCGTCAAATATTCCTATACTTACTAATTCATCTTCTGATATTACACTATATACATACTTAAGCAGGCTTGTGTTCATATGCAATTACAAACTTTTGCATCATGAAAAATATTAAAGTTTATTATAGGCAAATTCCTATACTTTTTTATGTCCCTTGTTCCAAAATATTGACTTTCTTAACATTATTATAATTCCAATAATAGAAACTATGAACTAACAAATCTGTCAAAACTGATCTCACATATTCAGAATTTGACCGATCGCATTTTATACAAGTTTCAGCATACTGCTATAAATACATAGGTAGCTATTCCATGTAGCATAGCAGTAATAGAAAATAGAAGTCAATTAGTTGCACAACAAACCGTCATTCATTTGGAGGTGGTAGGTATATTATTTTGTTAATCCAAAGAGTTTGACAATAATCAAACAGTAATCTGTACAAGTTCGTTCAGTGTTCGATAGCTCTCAGAAATCGACATTAACTCTTTGTAGACCGAGTTTGGAGAAAGCATCAAATATTTCATTTTGCGTATTGTGGACGAGGTACCATTTATTACATTTTGCGTATCCGTACCAGTCCTTTGATTAGCTATCTGTCTCAAGTTCCAAAGCTCCATAATAAGCTATCTGAGTACCTACGTTGTAAGAATCTTCATCTCATTATCATTTGCTTACAATAGCAGTAGTGATTAACCTATTAAACATAAATCTGTTTAGAACTTCAAGTTATGTTATATAACTTCTATAACTGTCTATACAGACAAGTAATACATTTTTAGTTTGCGTTTCCAATAACTGTACTCATGGTCCATAGAGTTTACGTCAGAATACATGGCTTGGCTTGTAAATCTAGTCGACTTTTTAGAGTTTAGAGAGCTTCTTTAGTGAGAAGAGAAGAATCACCAGTTGAGTAGAATAATGGTCAATAGAAGTGTGTATTATAGCATAATATAATATACACGATACATATGCAAGTGTGCCTGTGCAACAAACGTATATAACTTTTTATTGATTATTATAGCAGCTATATTATAGGCAGTAGTAATAGCTAGCATCAGCATCCTATCACAGCAGATCACATTCTTCTAGTAAGTGCTAGTGGTCTATTTCTATATTTATATGTAATAGATTCAAGATTCAATTCAGCAGGCTGTTCAGGTTCAGGTTCAGATTCAGACTTTTAGTTCTATTTCTACTTTCTTCTTGTTCTAAAACTTTACGTAGCTGAACTTCTGAACTAAAATTCACTAGTGGTAAGCTAAGCTTCAATACATTCGCAATAGAACTTTAAACATTATTATGCAAAATATTTAATTATTATTGTTTAAGTTATTGCACACAAGGCGCAACTTCATACTTTATACCTATAATAAATCACGTTTAGTGAGAAACTGGCTGTATGTTATGTTGTATGTATGTGTAACTTCTTGTACAGAGTTTTCTTCCATTTGTTCAGTTCATTTCATACACCCTTCTTTTTGAGACGGGTAGTTAGAGTTATGTGTATGTTTTTCTATTTTTAACAATATTGTTTTAAAATAATGTATAAATTGAAGTCAAAATTTTGATACACCTTAACATTATTACAGTTTTGTTTACTACTAAACGCAACTAAAGAGCTGTAATCATTAGTTTTTACGATTATGGTGTATATATATATACAAGAAAGATTCTAACACAACAGGTGACTAATATTTAATACAAAACATTGACATTGACAAAATGTTAATTGATATTTGCAACTATTCAGCTACTAAACTACAAATGTGCCAATATAATAACAAATACTGTATACACTGTATGTGGAAAGTACAACACATTATGTGCATACTGCATAATCTACGAAAATTAATTATTGTTATTTAGTATTAGTATCAATTGTAATACATTTTCTAATACTATTTTTTAAACCTCTTTTTATTTGAAATAGGAAACCCTGGTGAACAAGGAATAAAAGTTACGAATTCAAGGTATGAAGAATCTGCTAATGTATGGATATAATACCACTACAAGGTCAAAGTACATATAGAACATACGGAAGAAATCTAATTTCAACAGCACAAAGCTTTCATTTCTGTATAAGATAACGGATAACGTACAGAGCTGAAATTAAACAACCGAAAATACTCTTATAAGTATTATGGGAGGACAAAATACAAAATCTGAAAATGTAGTTGGACATCTAAACGGGGAAGAGTGTAGTCGTCTGAAGAAGTTATTTAATTCTATGAGCATTGCTGGAAAACATGATAAGATTCCAGGATGTACATACGGAGATTTTCAGGTATTGATACCAAAATAATCCTTTAAATAACAATTTTGTTTCACAATTCAGTATAATTATACTTGTTCCATTTTTACACAATAATGTAACACACTTGCATTCATAATGTTTTAGACACACTGCGAAAAATACGTGGATGATTGGTTGGCCAGAAGATTAGCAGACAAATTGTCAGTCAAGAATCCTAAAGGGGAAGATCTCATTGTTCCATTATCTAATTTTTTAAACTTTATCTCTACCATACTCAAAGGATCACTAGAAGAAAAGGTCGAACTGATTTGGAATTTAGCCATCGAAAAAGCTCCCGAAAAAAGAACCGCAATTACTGCTGAAGAAATTTTGCAGGTAAAAGATAAAACGATTTATAAACACTGGGAGAGTATTGATGTTGATATAGGTTGTGTATTAATTTATGTTCATAAATTCATGGTGTGATTATTGTTGGGAATGTTCATTTTTCAGTATACGCGTAGCATTTTTGAGTCGTACTTGAAATGCGTAGAAAATACGAAAAACTACAAAAGCTGGGCAGGATGTGAGAGATTGACCATGGACACTGTATCCGACTTCGCTGAGTTTATTTTGATAGAATTGTTTTTTGTTGGGGTCGCTCCTAAAGAAATCATTAGTAAAAATATCGAGAAGAAAGAATATACTCAGGATGACCTTCTCAATTATTTATCCAAATCTGCTTTGTTCGTTAATCTGCACAATTGTGTTCTCAGTGAATGCTTTAATTTTGATAAAGTTACCTACTTTCAAAATCTTATACCACTTTGTATGAGGCCACAACATACCAATACTGTTGACAGTTTTACAGTGCTGGATATGTGCAGGCTTTTCTTCATCAATTGTCAATTACCAGCTGAATTTAGAAATGAGTGGAGATTTCTGTACTCTACAACATTGCACGGGGAAAGTTTTTCCAAATTGATGTCCCAGATTCAGGATAAGGGAGCAACTGTTTTAATCTTAAAGGATGCCAAAGGTCGAGTTTTTGGGGCTCTGGCGGCCCAAAGTTGGACAGTTGGGCCAAAATTTTTTGGTATTTTCCTTTTCTAAAGTTATAATTATTCTTATGACATTTTTACGTTGCTTTAAAATTGAATAACATTATATTCATAGGTGATCATCAGAGCTTTTTTTTCCACATTCTACCAAAATTCGTCGTTTACTCCTCTACTGGTTATAATGACAACTTCCAGTATTTAAATATTCAGCAACAAACGTTTCCCAATGGATTGGTAAGCATTTACTATTAATTCATCTAAATAGGATTAATTGGGTTTCAGTATGTTGTAAAAGTACATCTCAACAAATCGAAGAGGATTAAATATTTTTCGGTTACTTTTAAAGGGAATGGGAGGAAAACTAGGTTACTTTGGCCTCTGGATAGATGCTGAATTCGGCAAAGGGAAGTGCTCTCCTTCTTGTACGACTTTTGCATCCCCTCAGCTTTCATTTGAAGAAGATTTTGATATACACCATTTAGAGGTGTGGGCTGTTGGTCCTGAGCCTGTCAAAGATGAGGTAGCTTGCTTAACACTTAATTTGTAACTATTTGCAAGAAACACATCAAAATTAAATTGGCAATATTTTTATGTTTAAATGAAATGCTTTATACAGAATGAGAGGGACGCTCGAAGTATTCTTGACAAAAATCCGGATGCTAAAGTTATGCTGGATGTTATGGATAAGCGTCAATACAGCGATGGCATCAGAGACGTTCCAGAAGATAATTAAACACAAAATCTATTAAAATGTAATTTCCCTGTTAACAAAAAAATACGCTAAAACATTCCAACTACATTTATTTATACGATTCCAGTCCAATCCACGGAATTTATTGTAGAAAGTAACCTCGTTCAAAATCATAAATTATTTGTATTCCTATTCTGTTTGAGGACATTGCAATGTTCCTCAAACATTACCTCCCATTGTCAGTTCTGATTTTTGATCTTACCAATTAAAAAAGTATTGTAAATGTCAAATTAAGTAATGCTAAATATCTGTGTCGGTAGACTGTATTCAGGGTACGAAAGTGCATTGAGAAAAATACGTTATCGTTTAGCTTTTGTCTCTATGTTTGTATCTATTACTGTGTATAGTACAATATGGTAGAATGATTAGTTTGGTAGAAGTAGTTGATTAAATAACGTTGTAATTATAAAAGTTGTGCATTTAAGTAAACGCATTTTGTCTAAGTCCGTGTGTAACTCTCAAGACTGTCAAAACTCTGTGCTGATTGTTGTACGTTATAATATAAAACATAGCATGTAAAAATGTTAAATGTAGTTATCTATTGCTGAATGTCGAGGGTCTGTAAAGTCTGTGTTGCCTAATACAGAGACTTAAACCTTTTACTTACCATAATTTTTTCTTGCAGTAATCGTTATACAATTACTGCAAGGTGTAATCTGTAATAATTTATTTTGTCTCAGATGTCCTATACCGAATTTGTGTTATGTGATGCAATTCATTATGTGTGTAGTGTGTAAGTAAGTAATTAGTAGAAGGATAAGTAGTGGTGTAGTTAGTGTTAGTATCACATGTATTTGTATACACTTACTGTACAAGAAATTAATTATATTTCATGTGTTTTGTGTAAACTATAGTCAGTTCATGATTGATTACTTATCGTTAGTTAATCACGACCTAATTATACAAAAGGAACATCTTATCATATCCGTATTTATCATCTCATAAAATTCCATTTTTGCTGCAATGCCTCCGTGATTATTATTGAGTACTGAGTCCTAGTTATGTTTCATGTATGTGAACTGTGAAGTAAGGTAAAAATAAATGATGAATCTATATGAAATCTAAGATAGTATTTAATTTGGCAGCTATTATTTCATACACATTATACTTAAGCTCACTATAACAGAATCTGAACCATAATTAAAAGAACAATTAAAATGTAGAATGTAGCCCCTGCCCTGGCCCTGGAAGGAAATAATTATTTCTTTGATACTTTTTGAGTAGTCTCATTCTCATTGTCTCATCTCATATTCACCCTCACTATCAAAACTAGCATCAAATGAGTGAGAGGCACTTTTGTTCAAGTGATTCAGATGTTACCGAACCGAGTTGTATTTAAACTAATTGTAAATACAGCTTTGAATAGTTGTGCTGAACTTTTTACATTTCTGACAAATTGTTGCTAAATTTTTGCTTAAAATTGTGAATTAGTGTTGCATTCCACGCCAAAATAGTGTTTTCAGTGTTTCCAGAGACTATAACGTCTTGATAACGTTGACTCTTGCATTAGTTTAGAAAAGTGTTACAAAACAAACAGTTTAGGATCGTGCAGTACAGTCACTCTGTGTATAAGCGTACAGGACAAAACAAACTGATAGACTTTTGTGGAACTGATTAAATGTTACAAGATAATGGTGAATGTAACTAAAGGAGTATTAGTAGAATGGTACGTGGCCAAATAATTTGTCATCATTTAAAATACTCAAAATAAAATTTAGCGTTATTTTGTGAGGCATAGTGAACATTGAACAACAACTAACATTAAGAGCAAAGCTAAAACTCGATTTCAAAGATTTCAGATTCAACCAGCGTTTTATCGTGGATTTTGTAATATTATTATTATGAATACGAAATCTCACAATTTAATTCCCTGTCCATACAATAAATCACATTTCCTATCTACCCTTAAAATTGCGTCACATCTTGTAAAGTGTAGGGAGCAAAATCCTCAATTAGCTGAAAAGATTCAAATATGTCCTTACAATCAAAGTCATCATGTTCCATCAGATGAGATGAATGAACATCTAGCTACTTGTGACGACTACATTGCTTATCAGACCTTTGAGGCCAATTATTCAGAACCCGTTCCTTCATTTGCAACACAGTCTGACCAAGATTATAAAGCCCAGGAAAGCAATTCTGCAAAAAATAATTTAGCCCCAAACGACGAATCTGAGGAGTGGATGTGAAATGTGATTTCAGTTTGAACTTACTTTGCACTCTTATTAAACACATATTCAATAATCAAATTCAATATTACGACCAATTGCTATATCCAATATTCAATACCATCCGAAAATAAGAATGTTTTTACAATTTCTGAAAATTATTTATGTCTTGTAATTTTTGTAGTAGTTATAAAGTAAATAACACTAAAAATAATCATATAATTCTAATTCAATTTTAATTGTCTTAATTAGTGATCCGGCTATGAAACAATTCCTTCTTCACTTGGATGAAACCATGGCCCTAGGAAAACGTTTTATTCTTAATGACTTGGATGAAAATCATCTTTTTATCGCAGCTGACACTTTGAAAACATTGCAAGATAAAATCGACGAACTCATGGACAAAACTAGTGTTCCAGTGCATGAATAGACTAAACCCCATTTTACCACTCAACTCCCAACCTTATTAATTAAACCTTTTACAGTTCATAAATTAATACATTTTAAAAATGTCTTCAAAAAGTAATCGTGAAGCCCGTACAAGGGAGTCCAACAGATATCTAGATTCTGTCGTAAGAGAACGTAGAACCAAAAAGGCTTTAGAAGCTCTGGAACAAGACAATTTTCAAGAGGAGCCTCATGCTGACCTGGGTGCGCAATAAGTTTTGTTGCAAATATATTGTTATTGTAGTCCAGATTTGCTATTGGTGTATATTTGTTTAAATTATCGATGTAATAATGACATTTCTATTATTTTTCAGTAATGAGCAAAAAAGCCCCTAAATTTCAAGAATCATTGGATAAATCTCACGGTAGAAAACGGAAAGCTCGTAACAATGATTACTACAGACAAAAGTATTTAAAACATTAAGTAAATGGTGTAAATTCTGTAAATGCTATGAATATTATGCGTGAATAGCTACAATTAGTATATTTATTATTTGAAATTAGGTATGGAAAATCACTCCAGGCGCTGATAGATGATGAAGCAATGACTACGTATCCTCCTAACTACAAATCTCAAGAAGCAGAAAAATCCGTTTTACCTCCTAGACATTTTTGTTCAGTATGTGGCTTTTTCTCTCTGTACACATGTACTCAATGCGGCATGAGATTCTGTAACCAAAAATGTCTGGCAATACACAAGGACACTCGCTGTCACAAATGGACAGGTTAAGGTTAGCAGCAGAATATAAGCACGCGTTGAGTTCATGTTCAAAAACTTTCCAATATTATGTGATTATGTATATAAACACTTTTGTCTATTTGCTCTTCTGTATTTGTCATTCATAAATAATAACTTTGTATAGATTGAAACAACTTGCAGACGTAGATAGTTTAATTCATCCATAACCTTTATTGGTCCCCTGATTAACAAATGACTAATGTTAACAAATAATATTATAGTCACTCGAAGAAGGATAATAATATTATATTTATATATAATTTATCGTTTATAGTTAAAAAATAGCATTTAGAGTTTTTAGAGCTTAGATTGCTCATCATAATATTGTTGCATTTTATCTTTATAGTAGGACCACAAATTATTTTTCACAGCTTCATTATGGCGAATAGCCCTGATGCCATAATTCTAGGCTTTCATAGTCATCGCTACTATGCTTAGTTATAAATGTCATTTAAGTCAAATGAACGGTAACGGTAGGTAATAATAAATGTTCTTGAACATAATCTTTAGAATTGATAAATAAATCTATAATATAAATACGGTCATGATTAATGTTAGATAACTGGACTCGTTACATTCTTCAAAATATTAGCTATTTCGATAAGCCATTCCGTGAATTACAATATTAAAGTTAGATTGACGGGTATAATCAATCCACTAGGAAAGCGCTGTCTAAAGCACCCAAACCAGCTGCCACTCCTCCTTCATTAGCAGAACTTAATTTAGTCCTCAACATATGGCCCACTTGCTCGTTCATTATTATAGTGTTTCTGTCTCTGTGAATATACATTATACATGATATAATTAAAAATGTGAAAATAGCTGAAAATAGCAAACTAATCACTAAATTATTGTTAAATCTGTACCCAATGATAACACCGAAAATTCCAAGCTCGCTTACAACATCGGTGTAAATAGGCTCCGGTAAATTGGGGCGGATCATGTAACCTCTTTGTAATGGAGGATGTATTCTATCCATCAGAATCCAAGCATTACGCTCCTCAGAGTTGCGAATTTTTTCTAGGTACGCTCTTATATCTTCACCGTAGATATTATTACCACCTCCCTCTCGTTGGGGCTTTAAAACGTAGTTGTTTGGATTTTTAATAGCCATATCGATTGCTCTATCCCCATCTTCCCCCTAAATGTCACGGATAATTTATTTATAATTTAAGGGCAAGCAAACACATTGCATAATAAAGTAGGTATATAATATAGATGACCACCTCGTCAAGAGTGTACAGACCGGTGAATACATCTTGAACGGCTCGAACAGCACCACGACTCAAAAATTTTTCAAGAATTTCTGTATTAGGATGGGCTAATACTTGTTGAATCTTTTTAGTTCCAGCTAAATGATAATGAATAGATGGACACTTGATAGCTAAAGAACGTTCCATTGTCAAACGGGCATCCCACTCTAACTCGGAATGGTAATGATCTGGTGTGTAACCAGCACGGAAGTAAATCACAGCAATCTCCACATTCTCACTGAAATCAGAGAAATCACAAATAAACAAAAGTCTTGTAGACATTTTTAAGAATGTCTTTGGTTTGGTATCAAATATAAAAGTTCTTACATGAATAGTCTTTTATCTGCATCAAGTCTGCTAGAATTGCCCACTTCGGTTAAAGTTTTACGGATAACATTGACGTCAGGATTTTGTCGCTTTATCTCGAATTCATGGAAGCGCTGATCACAAATGTTATACGTAACATCTTCAACGATGAATAAAATTGCAGCCCTAAAGGTCGTTTGAGATGTTATAATTATAATATAGGTACTTCATTGAAATAAAGAAGTGTTTTTGCAACGGTCAATTTACTCAGGTTTGTCATAGATTTCCCATGCTTTCAACATTCCCCCACAAAGTCCTTCGAGAGCCTTGTTGTCTGGTAGCTGTCAAATACATCAAGTTATCAAAATTATTTATCATACGTACTTAATTTTAAAGTAAACGAGGATATTATCAAAATCTCACATTTTTCAGCTTGTCCCGATGTCCTAGTTCGGTGAGTATATACCTGAAACATATAAAGCATACACAAACAGATTGAGTCAGTGTCAGAATAATTCACAAATAATAAAAAAGCATTGATACGCAATTCACACAATTTTGTACATTATCTATCATTAATTAAGAGTGATACTACAAGAAATTGCCAGTTGCACTATCACATGAAACTGATTAGCGTGAAAATAAAATGCAAAAATGTGCATATAAACAAGAAACGAAGGACAATACTTGTAATTGTAAACAGTTGGGTCTATATGATGTGTTATACACTTATATACATAGATAATCGATTCATCATGATATAAAACTATTGGAAGTGTTGAGACAAATGCATTGTGCAAATAGCTAAATAGAAAAGAAACAGTTGAAGAATGTGTTGACAAGATTGAAAAAAGTACCTATAACCATTTGTTAACACAGTAGACAGAGCACCGAAACTAGACGCAACTGTATTGATTTCCACTTGCTTCACCAAAAATTGAGTCTGATCTAAGAAGTAATCAGTTCGAAAAAGGCCCAATGAAACTCCCTACAGATAAAATAACAAAGAGTCTTTTACGACAGTTATGTACATTCCTTTCACAGATGTATTTACATTTACCAATTCTGAAAACCACTTTGCTTAGGTATATACAGATAGTTTAACCAACTTTAATTTACCAATTATTTACAAAATATCGTGCTAACGTAATAATAGGCCTATATTCAACCTTCACAATATAAGCGGAAATAAAACTTGTTTAACTGCGGCATGCGTGTGGGGAAAAGTTTAAACAAGTTTTGGTATTTACTGCCACCGAGAGGAAGCCTTGTGAAAATGATTGCCAGGATGGGGAGAGAGAACTGAATTTTTGGAGTTTTAAAT
>JAQFYB010001373.1:0-33341 GCA_034694085.1 Pogonognathellus longicornis | reverse complement strand
CAACGTGTAGCTTTTCTACCAGCCCGCTGAACCGTTCAGCTCAGCGTGTCGCTTTGCTTCAACCCGTTCACCGCACACACCCAGCGGAGATTATATACTTCCGCACTCTTCCTACCCACTTCCACATGCGCAATACGCCAGCGGGCCCGCAAACTTACACGCTGACACGCATTTGAGTGTGCGGGTGCCGAGCTATGCCTGTAGATATTAAAATATAACTACCAAAGTAAGCTAAAACATTTAGCGTCAAGAAGCATACCTACAAGTAGTGCTAAACTGTGTGTCTCATCATGAATTATTTATGCGTGTGAAAATTACGAATTACTTTAAATCCCACAAAGTCTCAACTCTGAACTTATTGTTAGTCATAAAGTTATTTGTTGGGATTTTCTGCGTGTAAGTAGGTATTTAAGGTATCGTATGATTCATTTACCTACTGGGTTTACCTTCAAAGGCAAATAAAGGGTAAACTAGCCATTTTAACTTTAGCACTAAATGTGCGAGCAAACATGATATACCTGTGTGTAAGTAGTAAGTATTTATACATTTCAAGCGTAGTACTACAATACATATTAAACTTGATAAGTAATTACATGTCTCATGTTCGCAATCAGAATCACAACAATCAAGCAGAACATTTTATTCATGCTATTTTGGACGCTATGCGCATATAATATGAGTTACTCTTGAAACTTTTTGACTTGCTACTTGCTAAATGTTAGGAAAATTACATGGGAATACCTATATAGGTATACTCTCTTGCTTCATTTTCGTCAGGTACTGAGGTAGACATAATATACGTAAGTAGTAGGCAGTCCGACATGCCTAGCAAAATTTCGATGACACATTACATTAACTACTATTTCATCCTGTGCAAAAACGTACGTACGTAGTTGTAGAAGTGAACTGAATTGCATCATTGTTGCAATTACATGGCGTATGGCCTTGGTTATAAGTTTTGCTGTCTGAGGCTCTAATATAAACTAAAGTATATATTTAACTTGGGCAGATCAAGCAATCTTGCTAATTTGTGAGGATTTGAAGCAGATAGTAATTGTGAAGCATAGTTCAGTCTTCAGTGTAGTTTTTAATGATGGAACTCTTTTTCTATGTATACCATAAACATAATAATATTTTGATATAGCATGATTCATAAGATAAATCAAAGCTTTATATGTGCATTATGAGTTGATTGAGAAAAACAGTGTATCTATGTATAAGTAGAAGAATATCTGTAGGATGACTGAAAGGCTTATTACATGGAAGATGTCTAACTATAGTTTGATGATGATGATGATGATAAATGATGAATTCATTCAAATCATCGAACTTAAATTGATTTGGAGATTTGAAAAATAGTTTTAATTGTGAAGGTCATTCTCATTAGAAACATTTTTATACGCATCATTGAAGAATGCATCGATGTGTTTCTCAAATAAATTAGGGTTTCGAGTTCAATACAAACAAGAACCTTCTTGGCAGATCAAACCATCTAACAATCTATGAACAATAAAACATTAATTAAACAATAACTTTTTCAATCCAGATGAATATAAATTCTTGTACTTTCAAAACTTGCATTGTATTCTATGCAAACTTTCATTACGGCTACACACCTACCAATCTGTACTACACTAACTTGATTTTCACTAACCTAATTAAAATTTTAATGTGAAATTATTTTTTAATAAAGTTTTATTAGCCTGTACAAAATTTCACCACTTCCTGTCTCAATTCTGTTGATAATTGCACCAGATTGCATTTACTAATTACATAATTAAATTCATGCCTCATTTAATCGTACTAAATGGTAGTCATTTAATTTTTAATGAAACATCATTTCATTGATTTCAACTGCAGTGACAGCATAATACCTACATATACATAGCAATAATATTAGTTAATAAATAATTTCCCACTTACTTAATCTATGGGTTTATTGTGACACGTTGCATTGGCTTTCTTGTATTCGATATTCGTTGTATTGAGAGTAGGTATATAATGTTGAATGTAAACAGATCATTATTTTATTCTACAAAATAAAAAAGCGTTTTCCTATTGTTTGTGTTATGTAGTGCATGGAAATACCTACTGCGGAAAAAAGGACGTCCGTCTCCAACCTCAACACATAATAACTTTACCTCGCCCATAAGTCCTCACAGTCATTCCCACTTTAACAACAGAGGCTTGCGCTGCTTGTACAATAATTTATCAAGATATCAAATGGTTTTTTAAATACCTCTACGACATGCACAAGTCGTAACAACACTAACAAGCACTCGATGAGACGCATTTTACGATGGTCGCAGTAACAAGCCCACTATGCATGTACTAACAAAGTTTCTTACAAAGTAACGCAAAGCAAACTAATATTATTATTTATTTACTTCAGTCAATCCAATTCATGTCACCTTTATGAAAAACTTAACCTCTCGTGTACATGTAACACCACACCGTTGCATTGTAGCTGCATGTACGTGTTCACCACTTTTTGACACAAGTCAAATCATACAAACCATAAATCTAAACAAAACACATAGTGCCTTCTACAGCTACTGCCTTGCCTTGTAATGTAGTATACAGTATACCTACATTCTACACACACACTACTAAAATTCTTGCATATTTCTTGCAGTTTTTATTTGTATTTGTACACATTCGCACATAAAAACAATAGGCTTTTCTGTGTCCGCTTATATTTTGCTCATAAAAAGCAAACAGGATGTATTGCAAGTACTTTACACATACAACACTTAAATCATACACGTAAAAACGATACACTAACATATTAAGATGAAGTACCTACATAAAATACCTAATGCATTTATATAATATGTACATAGGGATTTTTCGAGTGTAGGGATATACCTAATATTATACGTATTCATAATTTATGGTACCTACAGGACTGAGAGTATGTAGGTACGTACGGTGCATATCGTTTGCAATCACTCAAAGCCTAAAATGACACATAGCTGTTAAGGGAATAAAAAACAAGGCAGTGGTCACAGTCACAGCTCTCTCGTCTCGCACAGAAAGTGTTTGGTTTAGCCTGGCGTGGCTTATGTTGTCATTCTTGTCAATTAATGTTTTATCATGATGTGACTCATTCTTTGCAACAATAAGCTCACACAACAACAAACTAGTGCTACATTAATGCTATTGAGGTATCATTACAGTGTGAATATATTATGTGCACATATAGGTATGTATTTTAATATTATGTATGTATTTGCGTTAGTTGAGTTCTTAGAAGTTTGTTAAGTAGGTAGTGTCACGTCTAAACACATTTAAATGATTGGTACCGTTGTGCACACGAACGGAAGTACAAAATTCGATTCTTCAGCGAATTACACTACACAGGATTTCTTGTTGTCAACGTTTTATTAGATTTTCAATACACATTACAACGACATAGCATTTTAATGTGTCTACGAACATTGCCTGTCAAATTCTACTTTGATACCTACGATATATTATGCTAAGAGCCATGGAGTATGAAATAGTAGCATCATGGTGTTGAATGGTCATACTACAAAATTCTTGACACGTTGATTTTATTTCTGGTCACCTTAATAAAATAATAATAACAGTCTTGGGAATATTCTTCTTGTATGTAAAGCAGAGAGCATGTTATGGGTGAAATGCTTAAAGTAACAAAAAGTATACTAGGAGATTATTATTGCTAATATTGCAAAGGATCACGCAAGAGAAGGTGTATAGAAACATTGCAATTATTTGGGTTTTGTGTTGTTATCATAATCTTTAACGTAAAATGTTAATCCGCAATTATTTACACACTTTATCATGACAGCTCAGCCCTGCCCTTTTAAATACTAGTCGAAGTATTCCATTTGTTTGTGTCTGTAGGTATTGTCACAAGCAATTTTCTCATTTTCCACCTGTCCCAAGTCAAGGAAGCGATGATAAATGATCAGCACCCGCGTTAATGAGAGCGATTGCATAATGTCATAACACGACAAAGAAAATTTAGGTTGTCTTGCGGCATTGGGCGAACATGGTAGTTTTGGAGATTAGAGATTGACAAGGTGCAACACACGGACTAAAACCACAAACCGAGAAACCACAAATGTTTCATGGGGCTGATCGTTAAGCTAATAATATTATTTGTCCTTATTACGACGTTAAAGGCTAATTGTCACCTGTCTGTGACCAATAAATCATTTTGTCAATTACAAACGACTTGAATAATCGATAAATCTGGGAAAAATTAGAAATTGTGCAGAATTCGCCAAAAATAACAATTAACTTTACGAATACCGAATCTATAAATTGTAGTTTAAAGATTTAATGGTGATAGCAAATTATTTGTACACGGTAAGAAATGTATTAAATAAAATGTAGCTGTACTAAAAATGTGTACTGAAAATTCTGGCAACTTGCGTACGTCCAGCAGAAGAGTTGATGTTAACTTTCCAACTTTTCCTGGAGAAGTTAAAAATATAAATTGACATTTTATACGTGGCATTTGTTGTTTTTGCTGGTGTAATATAATTTATGTGTCGATCCTCATTTGAAATTGTTTGTAGTTGTGAAAACGTTTTGGTAAGGTAGCTACTAAATGTACGTGTTATATATGTAATAAGATTTGCCCGTATTGTACATAAGTGGAGTGCCAATGCCATTCGAGTACGTGGGCCACCTTTAACTGTTTCGGTCCATTGCACAAATCTTGTATAGCTAAGCTATGTCATGCCACATAACTCTTGCAATCAGACCAACAAACATACAACACACAAGCTCAACTTTGTAACGACGCACACGAACGAACGACAAGACTTTTCTGTTGTTTTCGATTGTTTATATATATTTTATTTCATTCTTTTTGCGGTCGCACCATTGTATCCTGTCGATCCTATTGTATTCATGTATATACCCGTGGTACACATACAAATACTGCAATAATATGGCTATATCTCCAAAACAGTAGTCTTAAAGTAAAAAACTAAATTGAATCCACCACAGAAAAGTAGAGACGACGAGCCACGGCAAGGCAAGACGACAAGGAGAGTTGATCGAACGAAATAAAGCTAAAGCTTATAGAAAAGAAACCCAAAAGTATATCGCCGTCTTTTCTTTAGAGACAAGACGCTAGGAAATGTAGCAAAGCTTATGTTAGTTTCAGTACGTGGCAAACAAAAGAATTGAATTGATATAAAGACTACAACCAACAGCCCGTTTTACAACAAAATGTACATTTTTATATCTGTGGAATTACAGTTAGAGGGAATGTTTGTGTGTAACTTCTAACATAACATAACACATAATGGAATCACAGTACCAATACATTTGTCTTTGTGGTATGTGATGTGATCATCTTATACTAACTGGAAAAATAAGCCGATATGATTGTGCTAGTGTACGTAGTTGTTTTCTAGCATTGCTTACTTTACTTTTTCAATTGTTTTTGTTTATTTCTTATCTTTGGCAAGTCAAGTGTTTCTGCTAAATTGACTTTGACTTGTTTTGTTACGTTAGCTCCGAGCTGTGTTTGACTGTGCCTGTGCCATGAATGTATGTACAATAAATAAAATATATACTATATGTATATTATAATGGAATATATTGAAAATAAAATTGTTCTATTGTATACTGTATACAGTGTAGTAGTACAATTTTATTTTTAACAACAAGATGTGTATTGTATTGTGGATTTTGATTCGTAGGAGTAGGTACGTATTTACAATAAGTATCATCAAGAAAACCAGAAATACTTGCACAGAGATTATTATTACAGTCGAGTCACAGTTGCACTTGCCAGTAATTGTGTTTGTATTTGTATGTATATAATTTTATGTGAATCTACGTCACTTTTTTACTTTCTTTTAGTCATCTCATCAGTGGAGCTTTTGATTGCATAAATGGGAGAGTGAGTAACAATAGAAAGATGAATCATTTATATTTAGTGTAGTAGTAACAGCTAACAAGCCTCGATTGACAGGCTTGTCACTTGTTAATGCACAGACATAAGCGTTAGAAATATAAAGAAGGTGCAGGGTACATATCATCATGTCTTTTGAGTGTTTCTACAATACACAACACAGTAGGACTCTAATAAGAGAGAATGCGTTTATCAGTTGGAAAATAAATGGACGTATAATAGAAAATCACATTTTTATGTGACAGTAATGTTTGTTCACTCTGATAGTGCGATAGGGAACGAGAGATTTGTCATTTATTCATTTAGTATTTTACCATACCATATTGTACAGTAGAACAGCTTGAAAAATTGCATAATCTTACAATAAAAAGTTATTGATTGTCTTGCCAAATGGTCCACTTGGCTATTTACAATTTTTTGCATTGTTTAAAGATAAAGTAAGCAAGTGTATTATTTGTTACGTATTACAACGTATTACGACAAAAAGTAGGTATCCAGAGCAGAAAATTATGATCATTAGAATATAAATCAGAATTAAATTAATTCAATTTGAAAAATTGCCATTGCTTATTCGAATTTAAACGAATTTACTAATTTATAGACATTTGTGTATGAATTAAAGTGTGCATAAATGTGTTTGTGAATTAGTTTGTGCAATTTAAAAAAAGAAATGTATCTTCACAGCCAGATCTTGTGCTAAATCATTTGCTATAGTACAGAACAGATATAACACGGTTACATATTTTACACAGTTTTTACATCAATCCCTTTCACATTCTTACAGCCTTTAAAAAAGTATAAGCTGTAAAAAGGGCTACTTACATGTATGGCATAATGGCAGCTTATAGGATACACTAGCACTTAATGTTTTGATGATCATCAAACAATTTAGTGTTGTGACATTGTAATTCAGTTGCATAATTGGAGAATTGCATTACTGTACTAGACTAGTAGTACTTAAGATCTTAAGAAGGAGAAGATGATCTGTAAATGAAATGCATCTTCATTATTTCTCGTTAAATTAAAGATCTCACAACGATAATAATGATGGAGTGACATATGTGTATTACATTACAGTACTTATATGCGAACTTGATAAGTAGTTTGTTTACTTATTACGAAATATTATTCTTGTTAAAGATGTAGCACTCGCGGTACTTGACATTACACTTTAGGAGTTATGTAGAATGTGCAAAGTTAAATTGGATTCTTATGTACCTATTTTATTCACACATTAAACGCGAATGGAAAGAAGAGTATGTGTATGTGAGACCACATGTGGTGCACAAATTATAAACGAAAATTTTACAAGATGCGTCAATAGTATGTGAGCAATTGATGTGTCGTTTCTTAATAAATGCACAATTAGAGTAGCAACTGGATGTGTGTAGCCAATGCAATTAGTTTAAAGACTGTGAATAAATGAGCTCTAGTGTGTAATTCAATGTTAGCAGGTACAAAGTAAATTGCACGCTCATGATGATAATAAAAATCTCATGTTTCACCCATTCGCGTAACTAGTAAGTAGGCATTCTGTTAAATGTTAATGAACTGTTAAGAGTTTGAGGTCGATTTCTATCAAAAGTGGTTTCATTAAAAAAATCATATAATTTTATCAGATTGGTGGATATCTAATAGGATGTTTCAAATATCTATCTAATATCAAATTGTTCATTTTATTTATTTTATTCGTTTATTAACAAGTAATTTGAATAAGCAATTTATTTCGATAAATTAACAATAACTTAGGTATGGCATAATTTATTTAAGTGATTTTCGAATCAATAAATGCTCAACTTGATACTAGGTAGTTGTTTCTCTTAATGTGCCCCAAAGTCTAACTAAACTTAACTTAACCCCAGCCCGTATTTAAAAATGATTAATTAATGCAAATAATCTAGCATCCAGTGACTTATCCAGGATTTGGTTTCGTGTGGCACCAGTAGTGCCATAATGTTGTTATAAATGACAATTATCGCGCTTAGTGCGAAAAAATTGAGGCAAAATGGGCCAAAATCAAACTAACAGGCCACATGGGGTACATAAATGTTGTGTTTTGTGTACCACTCGAAAGTTCATATTGATTTGACATTGATCATTGATCAATGGTATTTTTATCTTCCTATTAGCGGGTTTATATTGAAAATTGGTTTATATTGCAATTTACAACTGTTTTGAATTTTTATGCTTAGCATAATTAGAAAACCAACTTTAGACCCTTTTTAAGTGTCCGATTTTTGACGAACCCACAAAATCTCATACGATTGCTCATACGATTGCATAAGAGAATACCGACACGGATCACCCCTACCAATTGGTATAATGTAGCATTTTATCCGGCCAAGATTCTTGCGTCAAGTTGAGTAAGAAACACTTATAAAAATGTATTAGAAATATTTACAATTCTCCATCTTTATCGTGCTATAATAAGTCTATAAAGTAAATGGCATAGTGTACTATTTTTTAAAAGTTATACATTATAACACCCTCACATAATAAGAATCGCCAACAGTATAATGTACAGAATTAAAGACGGCAATTAAAATATTATTACAAACTACAACAACAAGGTTGCTTACATGATTCCCAAAAGTTAAATAGTCCGTTCCATGTACATAGTGTAGCTCAAACTAATTATTTAAGAAATGAGATAATGGTAAGTAGGTACCTAGGAATGTTTATAATCTATGTAGTCCTGATTTGGACTTAGTTGTTCATTATATCATTTAGTTTATACTTTAAAAAATAAATTAGCTTAGCAGGGAATAATTGCAAGGGCTACTCGTTATGAGCAAATTGTACTTGTACTCCTACTGGTTTCTCATGTGTCTCATCTACTAGGTTAGGTTCACTTTTGATTCGAGTTCGTGAACAAGCTCCGATGAATTTTAATGATGATGATCATTATGATGATGACGTTTTTGATGAAGATCCCTGTGTGCTCCAAAAGTTGTACAACATAGGCTAGGTATGCATCTTATATCTATTCATCTTACTCGCAAACTTTACTAAAATGATACTTACCTAAGTAATTAATTTCATCCGCTATGTTGTGGTGCCAGTATGTTCATGTAATAAGCAACTGCAATAAAATTTATAATGCATAATGATTTCTATTGTTATTCTCATTTACAAAGTACATAATAAGTATATAGGTACAATCTACAATGTTTACTGTGATTGCAAAGAGTATGCAGTCATCCTTATTATGTATTTTGTTATTTTCCGTTTTTGTACGCTAGTTATGATGGAGTGTCAGAGTATCATTCTCATTATGATGGAGTAAGTGTCTCTATTGACAAAGAAGAAGCTCTCGACGGCCAAAACGAGAAACAAATTGAGTATGCATTGAACATGATCAAATTATGGGGTGAGTAAAGGGGAATTGACGAGTCTATTTGCTTTTACAAATATACACGGAACACAATGATTCAATTTAATATATTTACTATATACTTAGTATGTTGTGTATTTGTATGTTTGTAAGAGGAGGAATTTTACTTACTTCTTGCTTGACAACTTGAAGGAATACAATCATGTAAATATTGAGTTGATGATGAGATGAGTATAAAAATGCAGTATGTAAAGTTTGTAAAGTATTAGTTTCATTCTTTATAGAGGACTTCGCAGAAACAACAACGTGCTGACTTGAGAAAACATTTCCACTGTGTATTCATAGTAAAACTACAAATTGAGTGTTTTTTAATGTGGTGTCTTGAATGATGTCTCGTCATGTTTCATGGTGTATTTCCTATGTTTTCTGTTCAGGTTGTAGTAATAGTTCGTGGGTTCCATTTCGCATTACATAATTGACAGAAAAGTCTCATGCTGTGCTCTTTTCTTCACAGGTGTTAATAACAAAACTGATACGGCTGTATAGTATACGAAAACTGTGAGCATTGAAAATTTTCCCACAGACACATTATTGATTTTGTAATAAAGGAAACTATTTTGCTTAAGAAGACAATTATTATGTCTTTAACGATCGCGGCTTGTTTAATAGTATTTCTGATGCATGTTCACCGAATTAAAAGTATAGAGTTAAAGAAAAAATTGTAATTCTGTTTGATTGTAAATATATTTTGTATGCAGCCGACAATAATACATATTAAATTAATTTTACTCTTCATTATGGTAAATTTTTTCAAAGAAATATAATGTTCAAAGATTGTTTGAACGATTTGACCAGTAAACACAATAATACATATGTACATCCAGTTTTCATCATCACTTGGGTGCATATACTAGGTGTGTGTATATATATTAATGTTAATTTTTCTAAACATGCTAATTGATATTTTTATTACTAAAGTGTACAAGATATTTAATTTTCATTACCTTACCCAATTTACATTTTCGTGTATATCGCGGTGCTAGTAGATGTGTTAAAAATTAACGCTGCAATTGCATGCATTTTATGCTAAAAATAAATAATTTATAATGATTTCATGCTACATGCAACATTAGTAATTGTAATGGCACCAATAAACTGCCGTCGTTGATAATTAAGAGTCATACAGTGAAACGCATTAAAAAGAATTGTAGGCAAAGCTAACAATCTTTTATTTCAAGAAAGATGAGAATAATGTAACGTAAGTACTTATCTGAGCAAACAAAATACCAATAATATACATGTAAGATTAAATTGAATGGTCAGAGTGAGACTATTATGTGTCAAGTGTGTCACGACGACTCAGTAAAGACGTACTCATCAAAACTATCTCTTTCTATTCAATTACTATGTACTAATTCTCTTTAACTCATTGTTAAGTTAAATGAGACAATAATCTTGTCATTTTACGAAAAAGCTTATTATTGCAGTGTCACTGTGGGTTAATGCAATAAATACTTTACTGCAAAAACTAATTGTTTTCACACTTATTGTAAAATGGTTCTAGTATTATTAATCGGGCTTTATTAGTCAATAATTAGGTACTCTGAAGAATTATTTTCCAATAATAAAGCTTTTGCATTTCGAGAATTAACAAAACATAATATTCATATGCCATAATTGTATGGCATACAATTTTAAAAATCTGCACAATTTCAATTGTGATTTTAAGTTAAATATGTAGATCTCTCTTCCCACACGGTGATCAGTCATATAATTTTAATGCATTTCATGGCAAAATATTAATATTTTTCGATTGTCAATCCGTATTTTATACAACTTGCAATGCAATCTGCCATGTACAATTGTGCGCATTTACAGAATAGTGTCTAAAGAACAATGTCTTATTGAAATACACACAAGTATATTTGTGAACTTTGAAAGAATTTAAGACGAGATATTTTAATAACGTTGGAGATAGAAATGGACATGGATTACTCAAAGAAAGAAGATGATAGTTGCCTTTTCCTTATCTGATGAGGATGAGCACATAGAAATGGAGAGGACGACGAGTAGGTTGGTATTTAGATTTTGGTTTGTGACGAAATAAAGTTCTAGTTCTACCAGGCGCCGAGTGTCTATGTAGTTTGTGCAATGCATTTTCTTTATAGCCTCTTTCTTTGCCTTTCCGTGACCTGAATGAATCATGAGGAGATAAAATATTGGTTTTGCATAGACTTGCAAAATTGCATCGTGCTCTTTCTCCCACAAGATAAATCTGCAGTCGAAATGCAAGACTAGTAGCTCCAATATTATTGAGTGCAAACTCGTCAATTACTTTTATGTACTATCTGCTTGTAACGTACGTATAGTTGAAAAATAATAGCAATTTCATGGTCTAGAAATTTATACGGGGGCTTTAGTTGTATATCTGTCAACGACCAACTTCTCCAAAATAAACAATATTTATTTAGGTGTTTGTTTTTTATATTAATTCATCTTAGTTACAGACAATAGCTTTCTTGTCAACTACGGCTTATCCACAGTCGTCCATGCAGAGGCTTTCAGTTTCATGAAAGTCGAGAAATTCTTCTACTAGAGTAGGTAGCCGGTAGGTACTCCCTTGTGTCTTCCTAGTCGTATGTGCGTGGTAAATATTCTTCCCAGCATTTGTTTCTCCTATAAATTGTCAAAAAATGCAACTAATATCGTTTTAATGCTAAAATAAATCTCTTCTTTTTCTTTTCGCTAAAGAAGAGATGCATCTGGAAGGGAAATAATTTATAAAATGTACTTCTACCATTAATATTTCATAAATTATACGTACAATCGTGAGTTATTAGCAAAAGTATGTAAAAATATAACGAAAGATGATAAATGAAATATACCTACAAGATACTCTTACAGTTTTCATATAAGAAAATATGTAGACATTTATTTAAAACGATAGGTATAGTATTTGGCATCATTCGTCCTAACTCGAACAAGAGGTAGGCAAAGCAAAGTTCCTACACAAATGATTTACACATAAAAGTGTCAAACTACTTGGTATGAAGAAGCCGAAAAATTACATTTACGTACGTACAGCTAAAAATAAGTAGTAGCTAAGTAGTAAATAAAATGGAAGACATAGATTTCTGGTAATACATACAGCAATACAGTGCAAAGGTAGATTCATAATACTTAAGAAATTAAATGACTTATGTAAATAAAGTAGTAAATTTCAAGTGAGACTCTATAACTCCACCTTTATCTAACTAACAGAACAAAGGGAATGTATTTCATCCGTAAATTGAGTAAAACAACTGTAGAAATAAAATCGAAACCGAAAGAAAGCTCCGAAAAAATAAACCGATGAAATTATTACAACTAAAGAACATTGTAATAAGGAAACAAAAGACTTTGCAAGTACCTGATAATGATACCGTTTTTGTTACACAATAATACAAATACATTTTAAGCCCTTAATAATACATTTATACAATTAGTGGAAATTTATTTCTCTAAGTATTAAGGTTCAGTTCATTTCTTGTATAGTATAGCAGTCAGTAATTTCCGAGTTTGTGTCGTTTTCCATGGAAAAATGTCCAACGTTGTTTGTTTGTGTAGATGTAATAGAAGAGCTCTTCTTTGTGTTCTGTACATTAAGTCAAGGCATTACATTTCCATTAACTCCATTCATGGTTTAAAATGGTTTTTCGTCTTTGTACTTACAATTTATATAAAAATTGCCTGAGTCTAACTACAACGTAAAGTTAGGGTTACTACTTACAATATTACATGTACATCTTACTTACTTATACACAGTGCTTATATTATTAAGTGTACAATACTATTTTATTGCTAGTAGAACAGTATAGTGTATATTATCGTTATTATACACATACAGTCCACGATTCTTTGATTCATTTCATAGCATCGCATTTAATTGCACCCATTACAATGAAATGACAAACAAATTCTCAAAAAAAGGACACAAAAGTAGTAGTAAATGTGCATATGGCAAACTGGCTCAATTTACAAAAAATGCCTTGCTGTTGTATTGCTAGACAAATAAAAACTCTACTAACAGCAACTAAAAACTACAATCATTCATTCCCCCCGTCGGTGAATCTATCTGTAGGTACAACTTTTTTTTCTTCTTCTAAGAATCTGTAAATTTTTTTCTTCTTTTTTAGAAAATTCCATACAAAGACGAAAAACTCCCTCCATGCAGTAAAGCACAAGTACTTACTGCTTGAATTACTACACTACAAGTTATTTTTTAATGTAGTAATCATTCTTATCTGAGTTTGTCTCCAAAAAAGTAAATTATTTGCATATTAGAGTACATTACATGATTACACCTTTTGCTTACACATAAAATCATCATTTTTCTCCAAAGTGAAAATATTCCTAAAATAATACCTACACGTGAAGTATTTTTGTTTACATAGGTACTTTATACAACTACAACATACAAAATAAAACATGCAATACGAGTGACTTGACTACTTTTACAACATCATAAGAATATAACTCTGCAAGTTTTCACCAGAACTCTCACAGAACTAATTTTAGATGGCAATATTTAATGTACGGAGAAAAGCATCAATTTGACCCGAGGCCGGAGACTGGATCTGGGATTGAACGACATTATTCTGGCCAGCTGTATTGTATTGCTGGATCTGCTGCTGTTGCTGCTGATTTACTTGCTGTTGTTGCTGAGATTGTTGTTGAGACTGCTGGAGATACGGTTGCGGTCTCAAATGGGGTGGAATAAATTCCAAATTGGTGACAGAGACCTGAGGTTGATTTTGATAAACTCCTTGAGCATTTGGACGTTGATAGTATTGGGAGACTGTAGCAGGTGGTCTTTGAACTTCTGGTTGTCTTTGCTGTTGTTGTTGCTGTATTTGCTGAGATTGTGGTTGCTGCTGTGTAAAATATTGAATTCGGGGTTGTTCGAAACGTGCTTGGTCTACTTCGGGTTTTTGTGGATCGACAAAAGCTCTTAGTTTCTGAGTCAATTCAATTTCTTGATTTGAGTGAGGCATGGATTGAACTAAAACAGATGTGTATTGTCCACTTTGAGGGTCATAAACTAATTCAGTCCTGTAGCGACCAAAAGATGGATTTCTGTATGATTGTTGTTGCTGTTGTGGAGAAGCTGTTGGAGTTTGAGCAGAAGTTTCCGCATTGGGACGTTGTTGAATTTCCCGTTGTTGTTGGATTTCCCGGTGAAATGCTGGGCCTCCAAATACCTGTCTTTGCGAATATGCTGGAGATTGATGTTGCTGCACGAGTTGCAGAGGTTGTTCGTACAAAGGTTGTGGTTGATGAGATGGACGGGCTAAACGTTGAATTTCCTGTTCGAAATTAAAGAGAGAACGTCCACGTTCTGATGGGCGTTCGGGAGTTGAGTCTTCTAAAGATTGATCGGGTTCTTGAAAATTAACTGGACGACGAGCCAAAGGTCTGGAACGAATGATGTACTGTGGAGCTTGTGGAGTCGCGTTTTCATTCGAATCACCGGGGGATGAGACAGTTGGTGGAGCAGATGTTATGCGAATTCTTGATGGACGGTAAGTCGTAGGAGTGAAAGTTGGAAGACTGGGCTGCACTTGCTGTTGAGGATTTGCGTTGAATCGAATTCGTTGTCTGAAAATAACATAGAAAATAATATTAGATAATAAATTATATACAGTTGTATAAATCCTCTAAGTTTAGAAAGAAGCACTAAATGTAGAATGAGCTAAATGAACATTGCCTTGAAACTTTAAATGTTTTTGAACTTGTATATAAATATGTTACAATTACAATTAAATTTAAGGTGTAATAAATCTCGACTCTAACCAAATCAAGAACACCTTTAACTGTCTCCTTTGCGCTGTGGTCCAATTCACGATTAATGAAATGCAATTTGTCGACAGAAAACAAAATTACATACTATTGTCAAATTGCTGAGAGAATCAAGGAGAAGATAAGATGCGCTGTTTGACGTAAAAGGAAATTTAGAGTGACCTAAACTGACCATAAAGGCGATTCATTCATTATTCATGAGTCACGACTTGACATTGGTGTCTGTGTATTGCACTGCAATTGCAAACAATTTACTTAACCTAAACTATATTGTATATAAAACTAAGTAAGACATTAAGTAACGATTACGAGCTGTAAATAGCACTCTGCTGAAATTTTATGTAAATTAATAGTATCTTGACCAACCAAACCAACATAAACCTTACACTATTCCTAATATTTATATTCATATACCTATACAAAGATTATTTATCAATCATCAAATGATTTATTCGCGAAACCAATGTAATGCATTGTTGTAATGGTAGATGACAATCAAATAGGTCTCCGTCTCCCATAAAAATCTCCTTCTAACAAATGGTTACGACTTGCAGGTAAATAAACTACAATAGATTTTTTGACTTTAATGCTTGTAAAGCGCATTATCATACGTTTAAAGCGTAATGTATTTATAAGTGAATACTATTATACAATTGACAATTATAAAATATAAACCTGACTGTAGGCTACAAATATTTTTCAAGCTGACTTTAATTCGACTGCGGCGCAAAGTAATTGGAGAGTGAACCATTAAAGGAGTTAGTTAATAAACTATAGTTATACAGTCTACGAGCAAATCATTGAATTAAAAAGTATTTATAGCGTGAAGGGCTTCTGATGAGAATAATAACAGAATCTAAATCAGAACATGAAAAATAACAATGGAAACAATCAGCGCAATAGAAAAACACAATGCTATATAAGCTCAGAGGCTCAAACTGCTCTTCGAAGAAAGGAATTGGTTGCATAAACACAGGAGGTGCATACATGCAATAAACTCGAATTCTGTATATACATAATAACATATTTATAAGGCAATTCTACTGTCCACGGATTAGTTTTTTGAAATAATTCTTGAAGGCAGTATATTTAAATGACGTTGCGTATTCTGCATTTTAATATCATTGTTCCTTTCAATTCAATGTAATTTTTAAGCTCTGTAATTTGTATTTATTACCTAGTTGCATCATACTACTTGAATTGTTAAGAATATTCTGTACTTTCAATTTAAACTTTTTGTTCAGGAAAATAAGTCTAAAAACTTGTTATTCAGTATAAATCCATAAACTCGACTTGACCAAAGGAAATAAAAACAACTCGACTTTTCTCAGTATTCTCTCAGGGTATTATTAAATGCAATAATAATGCAATTGCACATTCATTATTAAACTAAAATTCAAAAATAGAGAAAATTACAAGTTCCATTCCATACATGCAATAATAATATGTACAATTGTACATTCATTACTAAAATTCAAAAATAGAGAAAATTATAAGTTCCATTCTGACGATTTAGCTGAATTAAATGCACCTATTAAACCGATTACCTAATGATAAATTTTTTTTATCTTTAAGAAATGCAACAACGCTTTCCTCATGTATAAACGCATAGAATCAAACGTTTTACGCTTGGATTGCTTCTACTGCTGCATCCATTAATTCTATTGTAAAGTTTGCATATAGTGGCTAATAATGAACTAGTTGGCTAAATTATTATTAGCTCAAAGATTTGGATTAAACCTGTATAACATTTATTTAAGCAAAAATAATTTGCTTACAATAAAATATTGAGTTTTAAACTATGCCAAAATATTGGCACATATTGTTTGCATTTTACCTGGGAGTAGGGCGAACGAGAGCTGCCAATTGATCTTCAGGAAGTTTCTCTTCAACGGTTTGTTCCAATCCTTGCAAATTGTTGTTGTCACCAGATTGACTGACTCTGACTCTTTTTCTTAAAATGGCTCTTGATGGTGGGGCGGCTTGTTCATCTTCGTCATCCAGAAGTTCTTCGCCTTTAGGATCGTTAGGGTCACAAGGGTTGCCAGAAACATATGTAAATTCTCTGCGTACACCGTCTGGGTCCACATAGCTGCATAAAAGGATTCGAATTAAAAAGATAAAGACTTTCCTTGGACACGATTGAAATTCATTGAAAATCCACAATTTACATAATTGAATTGATAACAATGAAACTGAAAATATTCCCTTTGTGTAATACAAAGAAGCAAAAAAGCATAAATAATGTTATGTTTGTTTGTGTACACTACGCACTTTTTGTGCATTGCATACTTAAGCTAATGAAGTTCTTATTACAGTTACAAAAAAGTGAATTTATTACTTATGGTAATAAATATTATGCATAATTTGGTTCAAGACTTTCAAGATATTAAGGATACCTATAGGTACATACATATCGTGTATTTTGTATTACCCTTTGCTATGCGTTATCAATAAATATTCTGAGAGATTTTCTAAAGAATTTATTTTTAGAATGACGCTTGCGTGTCTCGAGGTAGGACTGACAGCATTTTTATTGAAAGGATGAATAGGTAGTATTTTAATAGCAGCAATATACCATCTGCAATTATAATACTCTCAAGGAAAAGGAAAACATAACGTAGGTAATTAATTATACACGTATACTTTATTTACAGTAGCAAATTATTTAGGTATGCACTATTTACGTATTTTCTATGAATATTCACACAATAAAACGACTATTTCTCTGTGCTAAAGCCGCTAATTAATCTGTTTATTCTCTAGGATGGAGGAATCCGTGTACTAGTGATAAAATATTTATTTTCCTATTATTGACCCAATAGTTTGATTTCTTGACATTGATACAATTTCCACAGAAAGGAAAATATCACGCTAATAACTCTACTTATGACTTATAATCGGGCCCAACTAGTAATTAATTCTGTGCCACGCAATCAGAAACAATAAAACAATCCCCACACCATTCTCCAATCTGCATGAGCTCGCACTCTATGTCTCTATATCTCGTTTCATTTAATTCTTCTGCGCACAGTTCACAAATGCATGTAAAATAAAATAAGCGATAAATTATAAGTGCGAAGAAAAGTGAAACACCATCATACATGCCAAAACTAACATTTAATTTACGTCTCGTATACTCACATGAACGAAAATGAACGAAACATTCACTACCACTTTGTATGTAGCACTCTCTGTATATCTCTATCTAAAATCTATGTAGACTGCCTGTCGGTGTGGTCTCTTTTGTTTTTCATGAAAGTGTAAGTGTACACAAATCCAATTCATTATTATTAACAATATTCGTATAACCCATTTATACCTAACTACTACATAGTTGCATGTACATTGTAGAGAGTGTCAGTGTTAGTGTTAGCATGCACTGATTATGAAATCATAAACATAATCAACTCGAGAATACAGAGCAACATTGTTATTTATTTATGTACATACTGTGCAGGTGCCATCGAGTAAGGCATCAGAATTTCAGAATATAATGCAATAACTAATTTCGCTACTACAATCTGTAAACTACAAGTCTACTCTACTACTTTGGCTATGTCATGTCTCTCTCATGTTAATGTAATATAAGTCAAGACTAGTGACTCGTTAAACTTCATTTGCATTTGCATACTAAATGACAGTAAAACTATAACACTCTAGAACACAGCTAACTACTCAAATGTAACGGTAACTGCATTAATGTAATGCATACCTAGTACTACAACACTATTACTACTATACATATATATTATGCATTGGACAAAGCAATAAAATAAATCTTGACTTACATCATATCACTCTATTGTTTGTATAAAAGTATGCTAGTGACTTTTATCCAAGTGTATAATCTAAACACACATGTTATAGTTAAAAGTTAAATCAAAACGCAAGGTAATGTAGTAAGGTAAGGTAGAGCAACAAGACAAGGCAAAATGCAATGCAAGTAAGACAACATTTAAAATCTGTGACCACGTATATATATGTATGTAGTATCTTTGTATGTGTGTATAGCTTCATTATTGTAAAAAACGTCATAAAAATGTGCTACAATTGGGTCACTTTGTATTAGAGTGTGTATTACTAGTTTGCTTTCATTTTCTCATCACACAGCTGACAACCAGTTGGCATCTTGGTTTGCATTTGGTTGTTGGCTTAAATTTTTTACTTTGGCATGACTTGGTCTAGCTTTAGTAATTTATTAATGTTTATGCAAACATTTTCTTCACTCATAGACTCGAAATGTTGGCGAAATGAATGGAAAAAGTCAATTAAATGGAAACTGTGAACGCACAAGCTCCACATTATGATAAACCTAAGAGAACTATTTACTAATCTAATTGCTTCGTGTTCATCCTGCGTGGCATGACGCGATTTTAATGTAAAATCTAGACTAACTCAAATCAACTAAGTCATAATACCTTTGTATACTTGCTATCGTATAAAAAGTAAGAATTTTAAATTGCAAATCATAGCATTAAACTATATGTATAATATGTAATTGCATTTACTTATTATATTATTATGATATCTGTTAGTTTGGCAGGACAGTGTTGCTTTTGTAAATACTGAGAAACTGAATCGAATTCATTCTCCATGCTTTTTAAGTTATTGTTGAATAAAGTGCAATTCAAAGAGATAATGGAGGCAATACACTTGTTATTGTGACGGTGATGGGATGCATGTGAAAATTCAATCTGAGAACAAATAGTATACACACAAAGAAAGGGAAATTCTCACGAGTGAGAAAAAGTCGATGAAAAGACACATGTACATAATACTGCACACAATGAATGCAATGGTGTATATAGCATTAATATTTTACTCTTGAGTATTATTATTATATTTATTTTATATCTCAAAGGGTTAAGTATATTTGGTTATTACTAAGAATTATCTATACAAGTAAATACTTAGTGAAGCGAGGCGAGACACATTCTAATTGAAATCGCAGTAGGTCTAATGCATGCACGTTTTATGGATACGAAAAAAAATTCAAAGTCTTTATCATCAATGGAATATTATGGATATTAAGTATAAGAAAGCTTTTCAAGACAGCTTTTGCTCGTATCATCGAATTCTCTCTCTCACTCACTCTCTTTCTGTTTTTGCATGCAAGTTCTGTGAGAAAGACTAAATAGAATAAATAAACAAAAGCCAAACTGCGTTTAAAAAGCTGAGCAGAAGAATGAAAATTGATTGGGCAATTAATTTTCTGAAATTCGATTATTACACAGCATTATTAAAGCCATTGTCTGTACAATTAGCGAACTTTTTAACACATACCTAATCACTTTATCGTGTTGGTTTATACATTCTATATAAACTTAGCTTAGCATTTATTTTCACTATTTAAAATGCCTGCAACTTGAATTGTAATCATTAAAACGAAATGAACTTTGCTGAATTGAGTTTTTGCAGTGTATTGCACATAATATAGGTAATAATATACTTTATAATGTGCATACCTATGCAAAAATCATTAAAAATTATTTAAGACAGTTAATGATGCAACACATTCAATTTTTCTGTCCTGCCAGTCGTGTCACATCACCACATGTGATGTAATCATCGTCTTTATGTCATACCAGTACAACTTCTCATTCAAAACTCAGCTTGACTGACTCACAATTCTTTATTTACCCATCATTTTGTAACTGTGTGTTAAAAAAGAATGGTCCTTTGTTGTTTTGTTGTACCTACATTTGCACAGTTGTTGTACATTTAAGTATTATGCCGAGTCAAGTATATACGTGTGTATCCGTTTATTGCACCCATAGTGTGCTCACACATAACAACACCGTAATTGTATTGTTGTCAGATAAGCCTATTTAGACGTAATTTTAATTAGAGGTTAGTAAACTAAAGCGATTAAATGAAGAGATTAACAGTCATAAAAAAGATTGCACACGATGCGCATATTCATGTAGTATAGGAAAAACTGCAGGTGGATTTAGCAGAAGTGTGGAGTCTTAGGTATTTGTGTTCCATATTATGGTGTGAATAAAAAAGCGACATTTTCCATCTCAGTAATTAGTCAAGAGGGAATTAGCGGTAGTAAACATCACAGGAACATTTAACACAGCACAACTACAGCACAGGTTCATAATGTAATACAATTCTTTATGGGAAGGTAGTGTAAAGTGCAGTTTATTTATTAGGTACCTACATTGAAATGTATTGTGAGATATTAACCATTCCGACACACACACAAACTCACATACGAAACTAAATCCTTATTACTGGTAAAGAAGTAGGAAGATATAATCGTGCTTTTGACATTTTATGAGTATTGTGTGTGTGTGGTGTGGGTTTTGTTAAGACCATTAAAATAAATAGTACTAATATACCACTCGTCGAGAGTCAAGACTCCAAAGGGGGAATGCCTCGAGAAAAGAATGGCCTGACATAATTTCATTGTTTACATATTGAAATTGTAGACTAACTTGAGCATTTACAACTTAATGGTGATGTAACGTGATAGAAAGGTAGGTAGTGAACTTTTAATAAGAGGATTTACTAATTGATGTAATGTAAAGGTAAAGGGATGTTCTAGAACGCACAATCAAATAATAGTGTTGTCTATTTTGAGTATTGTTTCCTCTACAAATGCGTGGTAATAAATTGCATGTACAATTATGTGAGTATTATTGTTGTGCTAGTTATTTATTGCAGATGTTGATGTACATGTCAATGCGTTCTATTTAGCCTTTATGAATTTCCAATTCGATTTGGAAATTGTGTGTAGGTGCGTGGGAAGCGCCTTGAGACAATTACACTTCTTTTGATTCATGAATCGAGGCTTAAGCGAATGAATAATGCATAAAGTGTCGAAATTGTATTGGCAAACAAAGAAATGCAAAAAAGGTAGCACAAGTGGAAATAAAAGTACAAGTTTGTAATATCACCTTTAGATAGAAGATAGAACATTATACTAGTAGCAATAAAAATGTTGTTTCTTTTACTTGCAAACTTGCAACAGAAATCATAAGTGTGAAATGAGAATTTCTTTCAAAATTATGACACTTGACATTTGGCCTGCCTTTTGTCGTGTTTTACTAGAAAAAGGAACACATGGAAATGAACACATAACAGTCATTGTGTCAAAAACTTGAGACGATTTGATTATCTCAAGTTTAATTAACGAGGTTTACCTATTTAACGTCCATGTTATATTTTTTACATCACATTTTCCTTGTCTCTATAGACAATGTCTGTGCATTTCCTGGTGTGAAACTTGATTATGTACAGACTACGTAATGTAGCATGAGTAAGCAATGCATGTAAATAGGTATATTGACAAAGAAAAGCAAGGTTTAACATAGTTTACCACACACGTAACAAAAAATTGCACAAAATCAACTTTTCTGCATAAAAGTTGTGTTAAGAATGAAACATTGTGAATGTTTAGCATGTAATTGCTGCTTTGTTTGGAAATCGCTACCAACTTGCTTGTAAATTTTTCTGCAGCGTAATCGTAAATATGAAAAGCTACTAAATCTGCAAAGATTAAAAAATATTAATTACCCGTATTTTCCCCGAACAACGCAGTCTGTTCCTCGAGTTTCTTCTTTAAAGGAGCCATCCTCTCCTTCATAACCTGTAAATAACATTTATTGCAAAATGCTGAAAACCTTTTCTATTGAAAAATACATACTACACATACGCATAATTTTAATGTTGAAAAATCACGTGTAATATTTTGAATGAAAAAAATGAACAGTTAAAATTTGTCGAGAATTTTGTAGTACCAAAGGTGAATGAGCCATCTTCATTGATATGACTGTAATTACGGGTAGTGCCTACATTTCGTCTTTCATCGGGATCGTCACTCAAAGTACCACGAACTTTATAGTTGACTTGAGACAGAAGTTGTTGACGATTTGCGCCTGAAGTAGGCTGACGAAAAGTTGGTACGTTTCTCACTTGTTCTACAACTTGCTGTTGTTGCTCATCATAGAAAACCTGCACAAAAACAAGTACACAAATAAATAAATATAGAAACTATGTCAATACAAAAAAATGCTACGAAAATTCCTCAGTAATCCCTTTCTACTTTATTTACTGTAATTTGCACTCACAGAGGCTATATTTGTTTATTTAACGATGTTTGCATAGAAAAAATCATCCAAAAATTGTTTGAAAAATTTAGTGGGACACAAAAGACTGGTCTGCTTGTCACGTTGCACACGTAAAAGTAAAAATATTTCGTACTTGCATCTTACTCATTACACAATTTATTATGGACACACACACTCACACTATAATAGCGGAAAAGGTAACTCAACCCGTTTGGTCTCCTTCTAATCGCTAACATCCATTTACTTAGACATACTACTCTACTCGCATTGCATTATAATAGCATTACCTAAAGAACCACACACATTTCTTTTCCTACACTTGCATACAACATACATACATATTTCCAAGATCAGTAGCTGCGATTTACTCGTCTATGTTTGTGTATCTTTCAGAGTGAATTTCAAAAACACATTGGCATTCATAGCTCGTCGTTTGTGTTTGTATTTGTATGTAGGCAGTAGGTAGGTCGTATCGTATGAGATTTCTCAGCGATAAAATAAAATAGCATGAGACAAATCTGTCATTAAATAGTCTTGTGATCGTCCATATTAATTACAGTGTAAAAGAGCCTACTATAATACAAGTCTAGACGTGCCTTGGTTAATTTAGTGTAATTACAGAGTATAGTATACCACACAATACTCGACACAGTAATAAATATCGACTGGATTGTACAATATGACAAAATCTTCGTCTAAAATGACGAACATGACATAATAAATACACAGCATTTGAATTCTAGACGATCTATTGTCATATTGTTAAGTAAACAACAGAGTCTAGCTACAACCTAGCTACCTGGGCCAATATTATAGGGGAACAGGCTACTACCAAAGTGTATAGACAACGTTTTGTGTTATGTCAGACTAATTATACATTAAGATTACGTACAGAACATAAACACACATAGACATCGCATTTTTGATGCAATTTCACCATCCAAACTTTCTGTGGGTATTGATAAACGTTTAATTGTATCTTTTTCATCAACTATTGTGGTCATCAACATTTACAATTTAGCAAAGTGTACCATATACACCAAATGCATGTCTTGTGTTGTATCTGTCTATTGTGTGCTTAGGACAAGTACTACTGAATTGGATTGAATTACAATATCGTACTACAACAAGTACTACTACTATTATTATTGCGTTATGATAAAGTAAGTGTGTTGCATTATTGCATCGTATTTATTTAGATACCTATATACTTATGTATTTGTATATTCTGTGAGTATTGGCATCAATACCTGTTTTGTTGTGTGTCTCTTGTTTTTACACATGTAGAGACTACTTGAGTAGTTATGTTCAGCTTATTACTTATCAATCATTTATTAATGCAATCCCTCATTATTATGATAGTGGATTGTGAACCAGTATTCAGACATTCACGCTACATAACCAAACAGGAAATGTGTATCGATGAAATCCCTAAGCTTAATGTAAACATCATGTATACGTTGTACATGTAGTCACCTATATGATGTAAGTGAATGTTATTTACGAGCTCGATTCGACACTTTTCGTCTCCTTTGCTCTTGTCATGATATTAGACTGTGAGACTGATCAATTTCCTCTCGCGGCCATTCCTTCTGTTTCTGGCTGCATTGTTCATACTAAATTATTGTCTTTTTTTGCTATGGGTGGCTTGGCTTTGGTTATATTGATGTGATGTATGTGATGTGCTCATTTTTTATATTTGGATAAATACAATTAACCAGTTTGTTTGTATGTGTATGTAAGCTGTGTGAAGTTCTATGCGTCTGATCTGTCACCAATTAAATTCCTACCACTTTGTGATTATGTTTTATATGCATGTTTAATAGTATAGAGACGTATTCGTGTGGAATTCTTCACCCGGTTTGAGAAAAATTGAGATACAATAAATGAACTGCTACTACCTTTGCCTTATTACATCATAATTTATTAACTTTATAACACAAGTTAATAAAACTTTATCTAATTATCTGAATCGTTTATATTATACTCATGTTGATATTTTAGTTTTTTGCTTCGATCAGGGGAAACAGTAAATTGATGTTTTGTTTTATTTCATCATTATCAAGTAATGGGAATTTGGCTCGTATAAACCAATTTGATTCATTATTACAAATACATCATTTACATTCAATACAATATCAGCTATGTCGCAAATCATACAATTAAATGATGAAAATTGTTTGTATGATGTAGTTTTCATTGAAAGTGAAAAGTATGAAAAGATTAACATGTTCATACTAAAATACGATTTTTTAAATTTTTACGAGATTTTAAGTACTAAAATTGTTATACCTATTTATTGGGCTTTTTTAAGAGCACAAAGTATTTTAGTTTTTCAAGAAAATCAATGTCTGAAATTGCAAAGATTTTTCGATCGAACAAACCTATTAAAATGTAATTTATAAAAGATTTTTCTTGTTCAAGTTGATTTTTGTGATAAACGTTGAAGGTATAATATAGGTATTGATATAATATGTAAATATTCATGTTTTGGAGTTGTACACACAATAACATTATGGGCCTGGCCTGAAAATCAACCTGCGAAAATATTGGGTATTGGCACAATGTTTTATGGAATCGTGAAATTGTTCCGACATCAATCACAGTTTATTAACCATCCTAAAGAATCTTAATTGATCACGTAGGTAGACACCTGACTAGACTGTGTTGTTTATTCAACACCAAATAACGCACGGACATGTACATATTGTGTGTACATTTATGTGTTACAAACAAAGAAACTATACACGCCAAAAATGGTTCCGCTCTGTGTCTGACTGAATACTGACAATATAATATTATTACTACTACATACTACCATTGCACGAAACGTAGTTGATATTTAGAATGGTTCGTTATTCATTCGAGTGTTGCTTTTTTAGAAAATCGTGCACTGGACGTACGTTACGTAGGTATTCCTAAATACAATTCTGCTCTTAGAAAGAATTATGACAATTTTATACCCATATACATCCATCATATCGTAAATAGTGGGCAAGGCAGACACTAGGAGCAGGTAACGAACTGAGAGAAGAACACTGCGTTTATTTAGCCACACTACACTACTTCAGCTTCCATGCAACATTTGTAAACGTCTGGTTAGTCATAGAAAGGAAATTAGCTATTCATCTCATGCACTTGAGCTCACACTTTCGATTTCCTGATTTAAGTGGATTAGCGGTGAAGCTGATTGAGTAATGCTATCCTGCGTACTGAATATACATAACAATGACTGCATTACTACATTATCGGCATTTCATACGATCTGACGTGCCGTAAAGTAAACCGAACAGATAAATTAGCAAGTACTACACTACACACTACAAACTATACACGCTCTTCTGTTGAGGGAGCATATCATCATTCATTCAAGAGCTGATTATTCTACTCACAAAAGCGTCCTCTTGTCTTGTATTGTCTTCTTCCTTTATGTATACCTACTTTGTATAATTACTACCATTACTCAATACCTATACTTAGCCCATTCGTGTACTTAACATATTATTTTATATACCAATGTATTTTAACTCAAGTAAATGCACAATTTACACTAAAGTGTGTATGTATGTATTTTACCTGCCTACACTTTATAGTATCTTTAGTACACATATTTAAAAATTCACATAATATACTTAGGAAATGCATAATATTATGTATTATAAAGATTCTCTTGTTTAATTTTTATTTCTTTTTCTTTTAGCCCCAGTAAATGTAAGTATGTGTATATATAGTAGGCCTATAGCTGTATGTATGTAGCCACTTAGATTTGCAAATACCTACACGTCCTCTTTCCTTCTGTTCTCTAGGTGTAGTATTCTATTTCGCTTCTTGAAATTGCACAAAGAGAGTAGTGCTACAAAAGAAGATAGCCGGATGATGATGATGAGCCTTAATGGACTCGGGCGAGGCTAATGGGTTAATCGATCACGAAATAAAGACGAAATTCAGTCGGCTTGCTATTAAAGTTACCTTAAGTCACTATTGTAGCGTGTGAAATGAGGAATGTTCATTGTGTCCCTATTTTACTACTTATGTCTGCTCTGCTGATGATAATGTGATACGGCATGATGGAAAGAACGAAACCTTACACATATATAGCACTTATTACTTACATGACAAAATAATACATGAGATTTTACACACGACGACAACGATAGTGTGTTGTATACATTATCTCAGTCAGTCCAGTCATTGGCAGGCAATAGATATTATAAAATATCTCTGAGCACATAATATTAACTCATGTTGGGGGTTGCTATCAAGAAAATTGTTGCGAAGCTGCAATGCTGTAATGTGTTGTGTGTGTGGAGGAAGAACAAAAAGGAAAAAAATGTGGGAAAATCTTCCGTCAAAGTCATAATCAAGATAATTATGGATTCTAAAGTAAGTGCTGGTATTCTGCTACATTATGTGTTTTGCCATTTTGCATTGAGTTTCATTGTCTGTCCTAACTTTGCTGTTGTGTAGGTAGGCACTGTAATGCAAGAACATTTTTATTACGTGTATATTTTATGCATGTATGTATCTTCGTTTCATATTTGGTACTCGTATTATTACTAGTCACTTCTAGTAGTACATTACATAGAAGCTTTGTTTTGCTTTGCCATGCTTTTCTTAATGGATTCGACTTGGTAATTCTTCTAGATTAGTCATCGGCATGTGGCATGCTATGATTACATATGTTCAAGTGACTTTATATAGCATATAAATGTATGGAAGCTGAAGTCGTTGAATTTTCAGTGCTAGTAGTACATAAGTTTACTACATACATTATACACAACTTTTCATTGCATTTCTTTTTTTTTAAAAAAAGATGGAATTTTTCAGACAGAAAGACAACAACCAACCTCGAAAAACGCCACAGTTAGTAAGGATGATTTTATTCATTTGGAAGACCAGGGTTGTTTCTGCTGGTTGTTGTTGATGGTTGGTGGTGCTGGTGATGATGACTATCATCAATATAAATGCATTGAAGCCTAGATACAACTTATATAACGTATAGCTAATTTAATGGGAAAAGTTTCTTCACAGAAAGCACAAGCAGTTCTTGATAGTAGTGTGTATTTGTGTGTGGTGAGCCCTGGCTTGTTAAGGGAATTATGGAAACAACCTCTAGCCACTGTAAAAAGGTCATTGGGATTTTCCATAATATGGCAATTTCAAATTCTAATTGTATTACATGCGTAGCTAAGTAGTATACTCGCTTCACAGGAAATGAGGGTTCAGGTAAGCTAAAGCTCTTTTTAGATCATTGCCTCAACTCGACAATAACCTAAAGAACTCCGGGGTTAATTTAATTGAAACCACACCACAGTCCTATACTACACAACTATACTCCTGTTTTAACAGAAATACCGAGATAATTATTGAAACGAGAATGGGGATCATATGATAAGTAAGTAGCATTATAAGTTTCACTTGTTTAAGTATATTACAAGTGTGGAATCTGTAGAAATGTATAGTTCTTCAACAAATATTTGCTTTTCCACACTAAAAGCTTTCTACACTCAACACACATTCTCTCTCTCTCTCTTCTAGAAATTGCCATTACTAAGTAGAATGTGTGTATAGGAGGTGTATTGGTATCTGTGACAGTTAATTACAGTTTCACACAGGTTTCTATAGAATATTAGTATAGGGGCAACCACACATTACAGATATTCGGGTTATTTGAATAGAAAGAGATAGTTTTTCTAAACACACACTCTCAAATACAGAGAGACTGAGAGAGAAACGGAATTCCGATGTATAGCGTGTGCCATATGAAACCACGACAGAGTATTTACTACTAGTGTGTGTGTGTAGTAGTAGCATCTAATCCAATCAAATGTAATTTAATGATGCGGTAGTCGACGCATTACAATTACTTTGAATAGTCTCAGAGGGTTGGCAATAGCCAATAAATTCTTCTTTATTGGTCGTAGGCTAACCTAAATGAGAGGTGAAGTAAAATCAGGACAGAGCCACAAACACCACACACACTTTTACTAGTTAGTTCGTTAGTTAGTAGAATGCTACTTTAGTATTAGAGACAAAGTCGACACAATCCTAATATTGATTTTCATTCGAGTAATGTTCTTTTGTGTAGAGGCGTGTGTAACATATCGTTTAAGATGGGATGTATGTATGTGTGAAGTCAGCTCAGAGGAAGTCTAATAAAAGTTAACATTTGCTTTGATCCCGTTTGACTGACATGCCACAGTTTGACTTCCACTCACTTCAATGTGTCCATTGTGTACACACATACACATGTTATTATTATTTTATGCATTAAAATACTGTAGTGCCTATTCTGTTTTAGAATCTTGTAAGGATTTGAAAGGTTGTCTAAATACTAATAGTGTGATATTTGTTTGGAAGGAAGTAGAATGATCTCTCTGACAGATGTGGACTACTAAAAGGAACAATTATCAAAGCAACCAAATAATTGTCCAGTAGAGAGACACAAGAGAATTAACCACTACTATAATATACATCTAAAGGGAAGTAATTATTCCGTCAGAGTATTTAATGTTTATGTGCACAAGCCTTCGAGTCAACATAAGTCATGATGCAGCACAAACAAACTTTGTGTGTGTATGTAAGAAACATTACAATAAAAGTTTATGTGTATCAAATACCTACCTACTTATTATGTAAATTCAACCAGAATGTGCAAAACTTATTCTATGTATGAACATACTACATTCCTTTATTTGCTTTAAGGCAAATTGAGTTTCCTCTTTTTAATCGTTAACAGTTACCTACCTTACGTATCAATAACTTCCTTAAAATTGAGATTCATTGAATAATGGTCGAAAGTATTTCAAAAAGATGTGAGATAGTGTCAGTTATTAAGATAATTCTAGCACCTTGTGAAGTAACAATTGTTTTTAGATTTTTGGAAAACTCTACAATTTTCAATCTACTATTCTCTTTCTACATATTTTCCTATCTTCAGTAAAACAGTTGTAAACCGTGTAATTGGGGATGAATTAAATTCATTTTTGACCTAGGGTTTTCTGAAGATCAAAACTGGTTGTTTATTACATTGCTGGATGTTTAAATTTAATTAGTATGTACCTTGGTGAATATGCATTTCTATCATTCAGTCCTTCAACAGCAATTTTTTATCTAATTGTCCCCAATAAGAAGTCTATTTTTTGTGTCCTCATAATGTATTATTATAAATACAATTACAAAGGATTTCTATGATTTTTCTATAGGGAATCGCTATGTCTACATGATTTCATTGATTTCATGGCATGAATTTTTACTAACCTGTTGTGTGAATTGTTGTTGAGCAGTTTGAGTACGTTGGGTGTCAACCACGCGAGCTTGTTGAAGTGCGGCTGGAGTGGGTAACGGAGTTGAAGAAACTACAGGTGTTGGAGATGGAGATGGGGAAGGTGAAGTTTCAGGTCGCGGATTTTTAACTCGAACTCTGCGAAGTCTTGGACCCGCTCTGACAACATTTCCTTCTCCATCGACAACAACTGGTCGTCGGACACGGTATTTCTTCAAAACTCTTTTAGGGGCTGCATTTTCTTCAGATGAATCTTGAGCGAAGGCTACTGCCAATATTACACTCAGAGATAGTAATACCTACCAAACAAAAATAAAATGAGAAATCAATACACGAATCACACAGCCAAACAAAAACCAAGCACTTTTTCACAGAAAATGTCAAAAACGAAAAAATGATTGAAAATCCCGGAAAATATTGTAATTTTTATATGCGTGTATTTTTAATTACCAGGAACACCCGCATTTTTGAAACGACTCGATTACTAATTAGTACTTAGGGAAATCCAATCACTAATTGCAATCAATTCAATTCACTGTTCAATCCCACTATTACTATTGCGTTTCTTTGTCCGTACGCTCTTTGTGGAGGTGAGACGCTCTTCTGTGATGTAATTATGTGACGGGGCACTATCCAATTCAACAGCTCAGCAAGAAATGAACTGAGAAATGAAATTCATTAAAGTTTTTATACGAGGACATGTACTTTTGACAACTTAAGATTATTCTCTACGCTTTATTATAACTATTCTTGTGTAAAGGCTACGGACGGATAAGATAGCACAACAATAACACTCACTCACACTGTACTAGCTATATTATAAATTATACTTGTACAAGTATTTGCTATGGCTAACTTATATTGACCATCCAACAGTATTATAATGTGGGAAAGCCTGCAAAGCTTTAGTCTACTTTGTTATGGTCATTCTACTAATAAATGTTGGAACATGTATCTATATATTCACTTTTGCTACTTCAATTGCAATCTTTACGAAAAAAACTGTGTGTATGTATAAGTATCTGTGTGAGACTACATGTATAAAATTACCTACCTGTGTTGGCCGATGCTGGTTCAATGTGTTTGAGTTATAAAAGTATTCCTACACAGATGCATGCAATTACACAGAAAGGACACTGGTGCTATTACTTTACTTTTATATACAAATAGTGCTCTGCTTTAGTTTTCCTTTTCTTATTACGCGATGCTATGCAACAAAGGCTGATTTGAGTTATGGATGCTCTTTCCTTTCCTTTGGCTTTTGCTTGTTGGCGAGGTAAGACAATTTACGTTGTTTCTTATAGCAAGAGTAGGGCTAATGCCGCGAGACCAGTTAGTGTTAGAGTTTGTGTTGTTGATGTGGTGGACTCATGAAGGCGTCCCTATGTACATGCAATATACAATAAAGATACACATGCGACTATGAGACACTGTACAAGACAGCACTACAATACAATTCCAATACTAGAACACAATGCACAATTTATTAAGGTGGATCCCCCTTTAACTTACATGTGCACAGCTTTGCTCACTTATTTTCTATCTCTTTACATAACACAGTAAAGCGGAGTACCTACGTAGGTTCTAAGGAGTTGAGATTTTATAATGTATGTCTGTAGTGTAATACCTATGGCAAAATTTTACAAGTTACTTACACTCACTGACTGAGTGACTGACTGACTGACTTTTAATTTCATTTGGTTTATACTACAGACAGACCCATCACATTCATCAATTCGCCATGCCAAATACATTTTACATTTTGTGGACGTACCTTATCTGAAAATAATCTTTCTATGCTACTAATAGCCCTACACATACAATTGTATGCAGACGTATAGTAAGGCATACCTCACCTACACCTTGGATTTTTTTTATTGTTAAGTATGTAATGTGTGTGAGTGTGCTATACATAGTTTTATTTGTACTAGTAGTAACTACTCGTGTAAATCTTTTTTTAAGATTGTAAGATTTAAGCGTGTGTGTGTTGTATAATATATGAATACCTAGTAGTATGAATAACTAGCATTGTTGGAAATACCTAGGTTAGTCTAATAGTATAAAATGTAATGGAATGCTTATATAAATGTAGTTGATGTTTTGCGATGTGAAAAAATGAGCCACTCCTACAGTGGACACGACAGTATGGTCGTGTCATGAGATTTGAGTGGAAAGATGCCTTAAGCTCAATAAGCACTTACGTTTTAATAGACAGAGAGATTATTCTTATCTGATTTAGTTGTAAAATACAATAATGCTTGTTCTAAGTATAGAATGTGAAGACTGTTTCTAAGAATAGAGATGAGTTAGTACATTAATATTATTATGTTAAGGTGAGTAACAAAAACTATTAAATCTTGTGTGTGCTTTATGAATTGTATGATTGTATAACAATGTCATTGTGTCGGCATTCAGTTGTGTGAAACTTACATGAGTTTACAGATTAAGTAGGTAACAATGAATTCGTCAATGAACAGAATATTGTTTTAAACCGCGGGGAATAGACGGGCACAAACCTTGGACTTCATTGTTAATAATAATTATTTTTTGCATTGTCATCTATCCGCGCTATGCCATGTGTCATGTTTAATTTGTTTACAACTCGCAAATGTAATTATAAATTGGAGTAAGAAATGGATTAGTAATTTTTAATCGTGCTGAACAATTTGTGAATTATTTGTGCATAGGGTAGTGTATGTACGTATTTATAAATCTATAATAATTTACAGGGTTCTGTTAATCGAAAGTTGAATAGGATGCGAGATTCTCTTAATGCAGAGTGAATGCGTTTTTTGTTAGCTCGCTCGAGTAAGCATACCAATGAATAATTGTAAGAAATTTGTAGTAATTGTCCGATTAATTATGTCATTGAGTCATTAGTTTGATTGATTGGCATCTGAA
>JAQFYB010001372.1:0-33368 GCA_034694085.1 Pogonognathellus longicornis | reverse complement strand
CGCTTTTTTAAAAATGTGAAAGTATATTCTTGTAGAGCAACATTAACTTCACAAACGGTTGCATTATGCCTTCTTAAAAAGTTTCCGGGTAAGAGATATTTGATTTTTTCTGGTTTATTATCATCTGTACGGCAGAGTCACCTTAAATACATAATTACATACAAAGAAATTAAATTAATTCTCTTAATATGGTAAAATTCATTAATCGTGCATTATTTTTTCAAAGTTATTTTTATACATATTTAACTAAAATATCTGTAGATAAGTTTGTCTGATTTATAACAGTTTGACAATGCTATTGTGCACGTTATTAAAGGATATGATATTATTTTCTCATGAAACGAAACAAGACCTTAATATTGTAGCCTCTTGGTGCACAAAAACAAACATTATTATTATTGTTATTATTATAGTGCAAAGACGTGTGTGAAGGTATAGCTGTAATGGTAGTAGTAGGAGTAGGTATATAATGCTGGTAGGTAGGTTGGCAAATAAAGGTAGTATCGGTGGACAGATTTGTGTATATGTATGTTATTCTAATCTGAGTGTGTGTGTCCGTCAGATATAAGTAAAGTGCTTATACTTGTTCATGTGGCACACTGCAGCAAGTAAGTGGACTGCTGTAGATTTGTTGTGTGTAGTTTTTCTTTTGTGTTGTATTGTATCACCATATGTCATGATGTTATGTAAGTACGAAGCGTACGTGCCTCCTTGAAGTTTTACTATGTTCTACTCGTCGCCGTTTGTCGTTACGAGCCACAGGATCCGGTTTCCAAGTATCATTTATACCCGCGTCAATTACCCATTTAGCTACATCATTGGTAATAATTCTAACCTATACGTTTATACCATACCACATTTGTACCACAACACAACACTCGGCATTATATTCAAAGTGTGTGTGTGTAATAATGAATGCGTAGTATAATTGTTTTTGCTGGGCAACACAGACACACACTTGGATATATTACAAATATAACACTTGCGCTATAATATATACCACTTCTTTGAATAAAATATTACGACCATGTGTTGTCCATCACGTTTAAGCTTCAAAGCAAGTATAACATAATATCCTTCGTATAATTGTAGGTAGGTTAGGTACCTATGTGTGTGTAGATGCATAAAGATTGTGTATTAAGGTGCTATACGGGAAACTGTTAGAGCTTCTACAATATTACTAGGAGTGGCAGAGTTCAGGTCACATTTCTTTATGGCTAATACGTATACGAAATTTTTATTTCTACAGTGCTGGTATATAAAACACTATCGAAGCAAGTCAATAAGAAAAGGAAAAACATGTGGATTTTGTGGAAGATATGCAAGTGCACATAATATTTAGTAGGTAGTCAAATGAAATCAGAGTCTTGATGTTCGCCGAGGCATCAGAGTTCAGATCAGTTCAATTTAGCAAATAAATATTTACTGTTGCCAGTCAAACACCAAGACACACAAATACAGAAGACAATTCATGCGTTTAGCACAAAGATGTAAATTGTGAGTAGGTATTAGTATGTAGCTTACATTACGATGCGCGTATGCTTTAAAGGGTAATAAGTATTTTATTGATTACAATACAAGAAGTACTACAAATGACGCATAAATTTTATGGCCCATCCATAACCTTTAAAAGAGTTAAAGAGTTGTCCACTCTTTCTCTTGTTGTTTGCTACACTAGGTATTAGAGTAATAGAATATTGATGGAAAGACAGGGTCAGAACGACAGACGTCTTTTAGAGCCGTTTTTGTTGGCAAAGCGAGGGAAGATGCTGAGATGTCCTGTAGTTGTCAACTTGTCAGTCAACTCAACGTATACTTCTATACAGCCTGTTTGGTTTAGTTAGATTGTACACATTTATCGTGTGGTATTTGAGCAACCTGCCTTTGATTACCTTCTTAAGAAGGAATCATGTTCAACTTGAACATTAGTATCGAAGCAAATTTCTGGATTACTTAAACACAACAAACAAGTAAAAGTCGATGTGTAAAATCTTAGTAGTCTACTAAATGTAAGTACACTCCGCGAACAATTTCCTCGACGATCTCTTGCTCTGCTCTGCCATTCCATTGTTTCTGTAATACAATGGAATATACACAGAATCCAACCTTCCTTCGCATTTTCGTTTATGCTATAATATAGTAGAAGTATCTAATCCATTCTGTTTGTTCGTTTCTTAGTTATTACTATTACTACGAATCTTTACCGTAGCACTATAGTGTTAGCAAATACGCAGAGCTTTATTTCTATAGCTAAAAGGCAACGTCAACTTTAAAGGCAAAACTGATTCTAAAGCGTTGTTTTAGTTAATAAAATTTGCAGAGTTTCGCCGAAAGCTACAGACAACTCAAGTCGTCATCGTAGCTGACGTTACTTGACGAACTGAGCTTCTTCATGCAATTTACGATAATATACTCGAGAAAGGCATTGTGCAAATAAAGCGGCAAGTGTCTTGACTTATCTTAGGACTTACGACAGTAGTAGTGTATTGTTTATGCTTACTAATAGGGAAACCCATAAAGGTTTCTTCTGATGTCCTCCGCTATTCACAAGAAACTTTTTATACTTTTCTTGTCTGTGTGTGCCATGCTTCACTTTACGTGTTCTTCTCTGCAGTCTACACTTATTCTTCTTTACTTCATCCTTTGTGTATACATACATATACCTATGGCTAGGCTAATTTGATTGCATGTAATATACCTAATACATTAATATAATACATAGGTATATCCACAATAACATGTAGTTCATATATACTAGAGAACAAAAGGGGTTTCGATTTAATGATGGATATTTTTATTGTACACGTATATTAAGCATAGGTATCCATCACCATCTTCTCGCTTGTTTGGTTGCTTTAAAGAACTTCTCAAATCAACTGTTAAAAATAGGAATGTATCATCATTCTATCTTACTAATTCTTATTTCCAAGCCGGCTTTGACTACATGGACCTGAGTATTTTATAATAGTTGATATAGCTGACAAGCCTGTATTACACCTCATAGAATAGCTACACATTATTTCATTTTCCTGTACAACATACTGATTCTGTGTATGTAAACAATTTGATACAAAATTACAGATGTATAAATTATGCGACGTTATTGAATTTCTTAAAATTTGCTATTAATAGTACTATTATGTTTCATTAGATGCCGAAAATATATGTTGTAGATTAGTATATTCATTTTATATGACAAATGCTTTACTTTGAATCATTGTTGCATGTACAGTGATGTTAAAATTTCCAAAGGTGCGGTAAAAAGCAGAATTATTTCAGTAATTTTATATGAATTGCCTGGATATAATTAATAGTTAGAAATTGCAATATTTTAATAAAATCCAAACATGAAACACTGACAAGACGTAGTGTACTAGGCGCACTTGTACTATTTATGTAAATTACATGCACATCATTTAACTCATATCGGGTCCTCTCTATGTATGTACATTGGCAATGAGAAATTTTGTGTAGAACTTTGTATGTACGTGGAATTTGAATTTGAGGAGAATTCAGACAGAGCAGAATAGGACAATAAATTACAATTAGGGCTAATCTTTCGGTAAGCCGGTGAGTTAAGTCATGTCTAGGAATTGTAAGAAACTACCTGCTATATACCTACATACCTGCACTTTACTTTAGTGTGCTTGCAGTTTATATAATGTTGCGTATGTATAATACAAGTAGGCAATTCTTGAAGCTACATGCATTAGCACTACACTCTCCGTGTGCTCTATGGAACTATGGTTATATTCTAACATAACACATTAGTTAGTGATGTACAGTAAAGATACACTTACTTAAGCATCGTCAATACATAGTTTGTACTCGGTATTTTTCTATTGTTAAATGTTTTCCCACGCTGCTTTACATTATTTTTGCTCTTTTAGCAATTTCTATTGGATCTTTCAAGTTATTGAAGTCCTTCACAGTTTACTCGTCCACGCTTACAATTACTCTGTACTTGTATAACACATACACAGCTTGGGGTAATTTTAGTAATCATTATTTCACTATTAGTACTAGAACACTATTACACACTACCCTGAATGGTCACACTGTCCTACGGTATATACAAAATGTATATACACCAACGAAGTTTCATTGTGGGCTGTAGCAGCAGGGTTCTATCTCTCTAAGTTTGTATTTAAGTAAACACTTTGCAGTGTAAATCATTGCTTTTAATTTCTAGACAAGTTTGTAAGAACATTCATAATATTATTACTTTACTCACAGAGATACGGTATACGGGACCTAATCACTGAGCTCAGGTAAATAAGTAGTAGGCGGACTTACAAAAAATTTGCTATATATATTTAACATTGAAACCATACAAGTTCAGAACGTAAACTAAAATTGTACGTAGGAGATCAAGGCTGCTCTCTCAGCTTCAAAAAGGAAGCAGAATTGAAGAATTATAATATGTGTATTTATATACATACTCTTCTTTACATGTAGCTAATGTGTGTACTTACCCACTACGACATGAAGCAAAGTGTGGAAAATTTATGAAACTAATAATGGGAGAATAGAGTTAAATAATGTAATGAATGGACAATACAGCATACACTACGTGTTAAAAGTATATGCAGAAGAGTTCTATCTTTATGTGTAGAGTTGGATATTACATAGCTAGAAAGATACAGCAAATAAGTAAGAATAAGAAGGCTGAGCAAAGACTATAAAATATATGGTGTAAATAAATAGGCTCTTCCAATATTGTACATGAAATTCAAAGAAGGAGCTTTATTATAACAAAAAGCAATCTACAGCTTGGTACAGAGCTGTTTTTGTGTTGTGTAGCTCTTAGTGGGTAGGTAGGTATATTATGTTGGTTGTGAGTATGAATGTATATCTGTGAGCGACAAAATGAACGGAATTTTCCAATGAATGTGAATTGTGACTGTTATAATGATGTTGTGTTGTTTTGTGTTGTTGGGCTAACAATAGAGATTTTCTGTAGCCTTCCCTTTTGTCAGAGAAGAGCAATCTAATCTGAATAATACGAGAGAATCACTTTATGAAAAATGGGATGCTCTTTTTCTCTTTTCTCAAACTTCTTGCTTTGCCTCTTATTGCTCTTGTTCCATTCTCTTCTATTTTGTACTCCGCTCTTTTCTGGAGTTAAGGTGGCTGCTTCGTTTGAGATTGTTGTAACACCATTAGTGCACTGCACACTTGCTTTGCTTTGCCTTGCCACTTGTACTACATACACCCGTAGTAGTAAAATGAATTTTCTTAGACACAGTATCTCACTACAGTATATTGTATATTCTTTCTTTTGATGAGAGTTTTGCTCCGATTCTTTCCCACATTTTGCATTGTCAAGTTCTTTACATGTATCCCAGTGTTTTTTCATCAAGCCGTCTCATCTCCATCCACCAATAATGTTCACTAAAAAACATTGACCTCAGTCAAATTAGTATGCAGCAACCAAATTCAATGTAAAGTTTTTTCATTCTTAACTTCCTTCGAGATGAATGTGAAACTTGGATAAGTAGCTTGTACACTTTTATACAATATATAGACATAACACTTTTACAAATCTCTTCGAGTGTATTAGTTATAGAATTGTACGTAGAATTCTGATAGAGTGTATTGTAGGATCGTATAAGTAGCTCCTAGGTATATACCTAGTCTTAAACTCAAATCAAACTTGTATGGATACATAGAGATAAATAGAAAGAAGGCTGCTGAAGAAAACAAGGACAAAAACATGATCAACTGGACTGGCATTGGACTGGACCCGCTGAAGCACTTAATTTTTCTTCTCGCTCTTTGCCTCTTTACAGATCTACAAAGACATTGAAATGAAAGGCGAGTGAAACCACAACTAAAAAATGTTACGATACATTATTATTACTTTCGAATGACCATAGATTTGACGGCCTTAGGTAGTGTAGTGTGTACTGCTATGTGTTAAGTGGAGTGATATGAAGTAAGTGAGAAAGACAGGTAGACACAGACAGACAGACAAGCAACACTTCTTCTCGTTTTCGTATGTGTAAAAATTGTAATATAGTCGATGATGACATAGATGACATGATAGATAGATGCTTTATTCATTTTTTTATACTTCCAAACAAACTCAGCGAAACAAAAGCGTTTATTATGTGTTTTGACAAGTGGATTAGCTGTTTGCATGATGCGTAATAGATCGTACATAATTTTAACTAGGTCCGCGGTTCTATAGAGCCTTTAATTTACATTGCACATTCAATTCAGCGTCTGATTCAGATTCAGAGTGGATTTCAAAGCCAAAGCTACATAAATACAAGCATTGCATACATATTGCATAGTTTTTGACGTTTGCAGTAAGTAATAAGTATTTCTTGACTAAATGTGCAAGTGTTTAAAAGCCTGCATGCATGTCGTGTGTATCTAGTAATACCTGCATATTTTGCAATGACCATGGAACTTCTTTTAGTTCGAGTTAATGATCCAGAGAGTTGAAGCGAACCCGGAACTTGCTCTGATATACATATAAAAAGATTAACAAGAGGCATACGCAGAGAATATAAATGAACTCACTACATACCCTCCTCACCATATGAATCTAAACTTGTATTACTGACGTATTTACAATACGTTAAATCAGCAATAGAATTTGCATTGTAGTGGTCGTCCCGTGGTTAAGTGAGTTAGAAGGTATGTAAATAGTAGTAGTAGCCGTGCCGTCGTAGTATGCAAATGAAATACAGTATGTTGGTGTAATAACTCTTATAAAAATATCTGGGATGCTGCATGGCCTGATCTGCTCTATTATAGTCGTACGTAACCTACCCACCTAATCAATTCACTCACATTCACTTTGGAGTTATAACACATTGTGTGCATGAAAGAGTATATAATTGTACGTAGGCACATTTATACATTTATGCACTAAAACATCAAATAGGTATATACCAGCAAGTCAAGTGCACGAGTGTATGTCATGTAGTGTGTACAGATCTACATACAAACACATAGTAGAGTTCAGACTGACTCTTTTACGGTACATGGTGCTCATCGTGACTGTACTAAAAATTTTGCACATGTGCTGGCAAGTTTCTAGCAAAGCAATGTGTATCCCAATCAATTTCATGATGCATTTGCAACAAGAAAAGAAGAATTTTGGGATTTGCTCGTGCTTCAGTCAGTCTCAGCTCTACGGGTAAGTGTGTAGTGGTAAAGAGGATATACTATGTGCATACTACAATGGAGAAGTTTGAGCAAAGTTTGTAAAACATAAAAAACCTTTCCACTTGTACGGTAAGTGCTGGTGATGTGGTGTCTGGTGTGCCTGATGTACATAATAATGTAGTGGTTCGCTTTCTGTCTTGTGTGCAGTCCAGTCATCCAGTCATTCCAGTCCAAGGTTAGTTTAAAGACAATACAATACAAGTACGACCTGCAATATACATCTAGATACTTATGTCAGCATATCTACTATGCTTGTACCTATGTACTATTATAATGTGTGTGTTTGTAGTAAAAGAAAGATGCCTACTATGTATGTGTAATGTAACGTAACCAGTATTAATCGCTCTTCTCTCTTTCTCTGCGTACAATACAAATCCAATCCAATAAGCTTAACAATAGCAGTAAAACTTTACATTGAAACCAACGAACGCAAGCCAAGTTAACAATAATTCAAGTCAGAGCAAGCACAAAAGATTTTCTTGGTTCATATCATCGCATCAACATTAGTATTATGCACTTTGTGTAGTCAGGATGAAAGAGACTCACGCGTATACGCGTACTTTAATTTTGTTTCGTACGCAAAGGATTACGCACTGTATGACTGCAATAAGTAAGGATGTTTAGAATCTCTTGCATACCTGCACACACATCAACTTAACCTAATGCACAGAAATTTTATCGTTTCACACAATGTTTCACTACAAATAAATTTAACTAACACAAAAAGATGAGGGTAGTTACGTCATTAGATACCTACATCAATTATTACACTTACAATCATTTGAGCACACTACTCTCGTCGAGGACGATTTAATGGTACATGAAATGACAAAAGCTCAAGTTGTAATAGAAATTATCTCTTAATTGTCAAAATGAAATTGAAATCACGGGTATAATTCTCTATGCGTTAGTTTATAGGTACAGGTAGGGATGCAGTTAATTTTCTGACATGCTTACTGCAGCATTGCAGTTGAATAAAAAATGTGATTACCAAAAAAGACTGTCTGAGAAGTCATAAAGACAAGTAATAGCAGGTAATACTGTGAACTATGAGTTACAAGTTAAAGCGTAAAACCTTGAGCAAAAAATCGTCACTACATAATGCACATGCAGTAATTTCTATGGTTTTAAGTATTGTACAAGTACAATATAGATAAACCCCCACCTGGTTGTTGGTATATATAAGAAATAAATATTTGCTTAACTTGCTATTATTACCTTTATACGTATGTACATAAAAAATAACAAACTGCAGTTGTGGACTTGGAAAAGAAGGTCGTAGAATATTTCAGAGAGATTTTTACTATTAGTTGAAATGAAAGAATTACAACACAGCTAAATATCAAATTGATGATGGTTGTATAAAAGACGAAGCTATACGAGCTATTTATTACATTGGAAACGATATACATACTGCCAGATGTGTATTATGTATGTATGATACTTATAGCCTGAACTTTTTTAAGCAGAATCACTACAGACACTTATGGAACGTTGTTTGATTAAATAACGCTTTTTCCACAACTTGTTTTTACATGGTAATTTTTTGGAGCGTCTTGCTCGAAAATTCGTCCTTAGCTGCAATGTAAAATGTAACCCATATTATAACCTCACTTCACTACCTACCCTAAGTGTAATTATTATAATGATTCGCATCTTCAAGTGTGTGAGTGTGTAGTTGCTTTACAAATACATATTAAATTTTTCCCAACTATGAACTATTATGAATTCAGATAGTGGGATTCGTTTTCTTTCCTGCTCGCCCTAATCAATTGTTGACTGGTGATTCATATTGTAGCAGATTGTGGAAATAATATTGTTTTGCCTAACTATATTGGTATTAAACACAGAAAGGCATCATCTCCAAATTACTAGCTTGAAGGCAATACACTTTATACCATAATGTGATGTTGTTCGTACCCTATATGTAAATGGGCTAGGAAATGTGAGCGCCTTACAATTAACCGACTCTTATGAGTACCTACTTATCTAGACAGCCTTAAAAGTCAGATTCTTGTTTTCTGTGTGTTGTATCCGTACAAAAGACGAGAGAAATAATTATATAATACGATACGATGCATATCCACAAATACATATATTATAAATTTAATTTGATTTAATCCAGTCCACCTACACTTGAGTTTCTCACATACCTACCTACATTGCATCCCTATACAAAAATGCTTCCCAATCTTCCTTCTTTTTACACAAGTTTCAATGAATGCATCCCAAATAAATGAAAATCCATATTTTATTTCCTACACCAGTTTGTAAATATTTTATGGCTAGTTGAATGTAAATATTGTTCACAGTGTTTTTTATGCAAAGATTTTTATGCAAAAGATACAGTTAACAAATTCAGAAAAGGTAAAGTTCTATCTGTACCTTAATAGTTGATCATGTGTAATATAATATTTATTTTATTTTACAATATAAATATTGCATTGCACACAATATAATACATACACAGAGAGATATTTGACAAGCAATGTGTATGTACTCGAGTGTAAGAAGAAGACTGTTGGTAAAAGTAAAGTCTGCACTTCAAGATTAATATTTTGTTTATCCACCATCCTGCTGATTTCCCATCTATTACACGCTTCACGCTGGGTTATACTCTATTAAATGGCTAAGTGTGACTGCCTCTGAAGTGACCACATTGAAGACACACACATACACAACTATAACATCTCTCAGACACACACTCATTCCTACACGGCAACATTCATTTTCTTATAAAGTGTAATTCTTGCGGTTTAATCTCACTATCCCATCTCTCCACCACCTTTGCTTAACCTGGTGCAGTAGAATGGGTCTTGAAGCCTTTTCTTGTGTAATTTCTTGTCCTGTCGGTCTTCATACATCTTTTCAGCAGTCCGCATTACACACAACAGTCTTGACTATAATAGCTGTGCACGCAACAACCAGTATGCAGTAAACATCACAAAGCCTTGAGATGAGATTCTCTCTGACACTTACGGAGGTATGTTTAATGCTTGGCATTCTACATCCCATATAGAACACTTTCTGTCTACAAACACACACCTTCCTTTGAATAATAACAAAGCCATTGCCACGCAATTCATCATCATTACAACGTACACAATACTTGAGCATTGTACTTATTATGTATTGTACAGATCTCTGTTTTAAACCATTATCGCTCTCTCACACCTTGTAAACACGAACATTTTAGCGTAATTTTATCGGCAACTGTAATGCAAGTCTATGTGCAATATACCTACACGTATAAGTACACAACAACCAGCAAAAAATATTACTACTTATTGAATTGATTCAACATTCAAGAGAGAATGCAAAAAGAAGCTTAGACTCACACACTATACTTACTACTTACCGCCATACTTTACTACGAAAAAGAAATAATTAACTGTATAATAAATGTAAATGCTTTTGATATAAAATTATATTGCAGTTAAGAATGTGAATGGAGTATCATAGTAATCGTTTACATTCATGGTAGCAATTAAGTATGGTTCGGTAGATGGATATTCGATGGTAGTTACATAGGAGGGTAAGGCCAAAGAAGAAGAGATGGTTCGTTCGTTGTTGATTTATGTGAGAGTGAGTGACGGTACGAAAGGAGAAGGTAGCAAAATTAATAGTTTAAAGATCATTAAAGCTAATGTTAACGATTTGCTTTGCGAATAATAAAAGTTTGTAGTGTATACCTTCACATTGGAATATTATTCCCATATTGGACATTTGGTTCTTACAGAGAAGGTGTATAGAATATATATCAAGTGTATAAACTACAAGCTTAAAGTTGAAGAGTGGTTAGGTACAGTGCAAAATCAATGAAAAAATATTAAAGGAAGACAAGGGGAGATAATAATACTTACAAGAACAAAACAATCAATTTAGCGAGTAGTACGTTGATGCAAGTTAATAGCTGTGTGACATGTGGCCTAAACAAGATTACAATCTGATATGCTTTGATAGGATCGTAGGTTGATACGATTTCATCTTTAATGAAACGTATCACGCTGTAAACTGTAATATAGTTTTTTTTAAATGCATGAACTATTCAAGTGTAAAATGATTGTAATAATATAATACATATGTATGCAAGTGAATGGATTGCTTTGCTCTTGCTAATACTATTAGAATATTTGTACATACTAATACTAGAGAAGATGTATGTAATTGTAAAAAACATTGTAGTTTGTATACGTTGATCTTGGTCTGGATCTTGACTTGACTGCTATTATTACAGAGTAGTGTACAAAGTTGATAGATTCACAAAGAAATTTCCTATCTGTTTCATTCCATTCCAGGTGGTTGAGTAGAGTTGAAAATGGAAGGTGTTATTATGATGTCCATGAAAGAAAGAAAACGAGACGAGATGAGTCGACTGTGTAGTCAAAGTACAGGCAGATTAGTAAAAGAATGGGAGGTGAATTGAAAGTCCATTTTAAGCCGGAACTACCCATTACGGAGTCGAGTGTTAACTTCAAGTTGCACAAGTTTATTTTATATAACAGAAACACAGGACCATCCAATGCTCAAACTCATACTTTTTACATTACATACTTACAAGACTTACATTACACACATACCCATACTGTATCTGTTTTTATTTCTCTCTGTATATTGTACATATACTGCAGTCAGTAAAGTCTGTCCAGTTTACTTTACACTTGAGATTGAGCAGGAGCACAACAACAAAGGTTTGTCTTATGCACCAAATCAAGTGAATCTCATGATAGGAGTATTATTATTAAGAATTGTATAATACGTATTACCGTGTCCATTATAAGCAATAAAGGTTTTACACTGATGTGTTAGTATGATGGGATGAGTAGTAGATGAGTTAGTTAGACTGGTCTCCTGGTCTGGTTTAGGTTTAAAGAAGTTGGTAGGCAGGTAGTAGTGTGGTAGTAGTAGGTAGTAGTCGTAATATTAGCAGTAGTCTGTTCTCTCAGTTGGGTTTGTGGACAAGGTGGTGTTGGTGGTGGACTTACTTGATTTGACTGCTGGACCAGACAAGACAAGACATACAACACAACAACAACACACACACACATAGACGCAAGCCAAGGAACAATCAAAGGAACAACGAAAAAAATGTATTGATAGCGAAAACTAGTTTGGACTATAAGCAAATCCTCTTTTTGCAATTCAGTTTTTGCACTCTCATTTACATTACATTGATGATGATGGTTTGGTTGCATCCTGAAATTTACTGGCTTTTAGTACCTACCTACTAGTTACTTTGTCATAGGTATTGTGTATGTACTGCTATGTAACATATAACACGTAGGTACTTACAGGATTTAGGTATTAGTTGCTTGTGCTCAGTCAGGTACCTACGACGATATGGACGGACGTTATGTTACATTGCTGCAACAACTTTACTTATTATACGAGTCTAGTATTTAGCTTCAAAGAAAGTGCATGGGTCGTAGTTGTATTTTCTATTGTTTTTTGCCGAGAAATTTTAGTTGTACTTGTAGCTTTGCTTTACTCACAACTGTCTGAACGGAGATAAATGTGTGTAAATTATGTGGGGTACAACATACTGGCAAGTTTCATCGCGTAAAATTATTTGACTTGAATTTACTCAGATTTGAAACATGGTCAGGTACTTAACTTACATAGCAATAGTATAAAGACAGCTGGAAATGGCTAATATATTGTTATACTAGTCTCTATTATTTAAAAGTTAAGGTTTATTGTATGCACATGTTATACAGTAGTGTAGACGGTGAGTTTAAAGCAACTTGAATCTATTAGATTCATCACATTTTCTATATTATATACAATTAAGATGCATATATGAAAGGTCAGACTTTTAGGATGAGTCAATTTATCACTTGTATCTGTACACAAGAACCCCATGCAATACGTTATAGTGTAGTGATGGCATGGCACAGCAAGACAACACAGTTAATAAATGTATGTAATAGACAAGGGGCAAGATCGATTTAATTGTAATGCGAATGTGATGTAGACAATAAAGTTAGATTGGACATGAGTTGAGATCAAATCACGTTAATTTGACTGGGTTACAACTAACTAGTGTAAAATGTACTGACATCAAGCATTATATTTTATACTGACTTACTGACTAGAATTATATACATACATGGTAGAGTAAATCAAATTATACTTGTAATATTTTATACTGAGAAAATTTTGTAGATTGACGAGTCATATCATACTTATCATGTCACTCGAATTTGCTCTTCATGCAGGAATGCAGGAAGGTGATAGGGAGAGAACAGAACTCAATGTTGTTTCATGGCTGTTGTAGTCTTGTAATAATTGTTGTTGGTGTTTGTTCAGAGTTTTACTAAATTCTTGGTTGTTTTTCTTGTGGTGGTGTGATTTGTGTTTAGGCTGACGTTTTTGAATTTAATCATTTGACTAAGTAGGTGCAAGATAATAATTGCTCCTATAATATACTTGTTCATTTCTTACGTCCAGCATGCCAAAATGATGATAGCAACAAGTATAGCAGAAAAGAACGAGATTAGCACACCCTTAACGACATGATCCTCGTCGAGGAAAACTGAGGCGACTGCAATTGAGACGACTGACACGGCTAGAATCATAAGCAAATGTGGAGCCACAGCGCTGAGAACCTGAATCCAGCTCATCACCGACATCCTGGACTTAGGAATCTTGTTTGATTCTTTTCTAGGTTCCCACAAACAACTAGTAAATTCGAAATGGTAGCAAGGAGAGCAATCAAATGAGTTGAGTGTAATGTAAAGTATATGAAATCCAGGCCAGACCAGTCGGGAACGACGAGAGTCGGTCTGCCTGCCTGCCTGGCTAGTCTATGTCTCTGTCCCGTCAGATCAGAAGAGAAGAAGCAGGTCTGCCGGTTTCCTTCTACTCAGATTTGAAATCAACTCGGCACAGTCAACAGATTGGGCGGTTGCTTTACTTTCTGACGTTATAAACAAAAGGAGTCTCAGGATAGAATCTCACATCAATTGCATTTAGTTGAACGATGATTATGGATGGTAGCCACAGCACTATTCTCTCCTCCTCAACTATGACAGACTCAAATCGACTCCACTCCACTCTTTTCTTCACTTATCCGAGCTGCTCTCTCGTCTGCTGCCAAAGCACATCCAGAACAACCTGTAGAATGTAAATTGTAATGCAATTATTGCAGCAAATTACAAAAAGTCGACAAGTAGCTCGTAACTTTGTGTCTTGTATCTGATAAGAACTTACAAAAGCAACTTGCACCTACAGTCCTTGATAAAAATACAGATTTATCTTTATTTAGTTGAATCTATGGCTTCTCCAACAGCAATATTACCCGAACAATGCGCAATAAAATCTTGATTGTTTATTTGGCCTAGCTAAGGAGCCTTTGAGGCAACAACTCTACTCCAATCCTCTCTCTCAAGTCTCAACCTATACATAAGTTTTCTGCTTTTTACATGAACATCCCAACTTGACATTAGGTGCAAATACTATGGAAACGACTAATGACTCAACAGCCACTAAAAATCAGAGTAAAACGCGTAAAACCTCAATAAGGATTTTGTACTCAATAGAAATACAAAACTATAAAGTAACCTTATAGTTAAAATGTTACAGCAAAACGGTAAAATAATTTATACAGGTACTTGAGTTCGTCTTACACTCGAAGTTAAAACACTAAACATGAACTTAGACTGACGCAAATTCAAAAATATATTTGCTAAAAACGTTAATAGAGTTGGTAACACAACTTACGAGTTTAAGATAAGTATTACTTATTACTACCACTTACTAACAGTAATAAATAGTAAAGTGGTTGAAGGATTTTACGTATCTATTGTCAAATGAAATGAGTAGTTGTTTTGTCTGCATGTAGGATCTTATATAATAATATTTTGCTCATCTTTTCCCGATCCCTATACAATATTATGTACAACTACTACAAGAATATTGATATATGTTGCTAATATGCAGATTGTTGGAAGGAAGGGAAATATTGGTATACAGAGGGCTAACTACTTACTATCATGCACGGGGAACATAGCTATAGTAATAATAATGTAGTAGTGTGTAGTGTGTAGGTAAGTTGTTGCACGAAGCACGAGAATCTCATCTCCATTATAATGTTTTGTGTGTTTTCTATTACAGTATTCAAGAGGCATCACGAATTGGGTCACCCATATTCCACACCTAATATCGGCTTCTCAAAAGTAAGTATGATCTTTTGTCAGTCGGATTCCGACTTGCTATATTTATATACATTTAGCCTCTCTCTATGTACTCTTTCAATCAACTCTTGTTTGTATTTAATTTAGAACGTGTATTCTATTTGTAGCTTGTAAACTTGTAAAAACTACAGGTGTATACTAAATACATGGGCAGTCAATGTACACAGCGGCTAATGCACAGTGATGCTGGTGTCTAAGTGAATTGTAATTGATAAAGGTTGCGTTCTTTGTTGCGGCTATGAACTTAAAAATTCTCAAACTGACACTCTCTCACCACCTAAACATATTATAGTCATAGTAAGATGAAATCTGCATCTTCCATTCAAGTGGAATTTTTAATACAAATATCATAGTACAAAGAATTTCAAAATAATATACTGCCTACTCTATACTGATTTTACAAAGGTGTACCTTAGCTTAAGGTACCTTAGTTTGAATACACCAACTTATTTATAAGTTTAATCATTCCATTCATTGCAACTTGTACTGCATCGAAAGATTTAGATTGGTTAGTGATGATATTACATTAAATTAAAAGCTATAGGAATACATACCCGAATTCTAAACACAAATATCAATAGTAGGTACGTGAAGAAGAATTTGATTTCAGTGTTTGTTGTTTTTCCTTTGTCTCTTATTTATAACGTATGAGATATACAGCCGCAAAGATTAAGCCGTTTAATACTAACTGTGAAGGCACGCATGAAACTGAATACACAACCAAAATAAGTGATGTATGTAATGTGAGTACCGATAAGGAACATTTGTAAATGGAAATAATGAAATAATGTTGAAGATGCGTAGATGGGCACATTAAAGGAGAGGTTTAAAGTTTAAAGATGAGGTGTATGTATTTATTTACCTGTGGCCCTTTTCTATCATCTGCTTAGCTCCTTGTTGGCTTTTCTCCTGCTGCCTCCTGAATTGACTTGTCTTGTCTTAGTTGTCATGCCTTGTATGTACAGTGCACATAATGTGTCTGTCCGTCTCCCTGCCTGCATTTTGTGTGTTGGCTTTCATCGTTTTATTACAGTGAGCAGGACGATTGTTACTTTATTGCTTTTCACCTGTCACCAGTCAATTGCTGCTACCTGAATTGAAACAACGCCGAAAATTAACATATAAATTGATCGCATCTCATTCAGTCACAGCGCCTATTCAATTTCCAATCTCTTGTTTCTGCCTACGCTTTCATCCATAAGGATCCTTTACAACAGCCTAAAAAATATGTAAGGGACTGTGAATTATATATACAATCACCAGCTATTTTTATGTTCGTAAACACTAATTGAGTACGCTATCTTTAATTTGTTCCATTGAAATTGTTAATTTCGTCAAACATTCTTTTATATTTACTCTGATCAATATTTTGTAGGATTTTGATTAATTATAGGTAATATTTATAAGCAGATAGTCGCAACCAATGCAATTCAATGTATGCTGCTGAAAGAAAACCAGTGCAAAATATTAATATTGTTCTTTTTCTTAGCCTGTATTGCCGGAAATACTACAGGCTGATATAGCAATTTGCTTTGTATAATATGTTCTTACTTTTACCTTATACTGATACAGAAATAAAAGATTGTTGAGTAGAATATTCAATGAGATTTTTTGAGACACACCGCACACTGTTAGTATAAAACAATTACCGAAATATACTGAAATCTATAATTACTTCATTATTATTATTATTTGTGTCATTGTTTGACGAACAATTACAGTGGAAGCAGAATGAAAAAACTTTGTAGTCTTTAGGAACATAGTTTATTTTATGAAGCTTAAAATAACATGTAGTGCATGCAGTAGTATTTTTGCAGGACAAGATGGCTTTATTGTACAAACAAAGTGTTCATGATGTTGAGAGAAAGTTAGAATGAAAAGATAATGTGATGAAGTATTTACGGAGTTTTGATGGGTGCTGTGTAGTAAGTTGTTACGTTACTGGTTATTTTATTGTGAGAGATCATGAAATGATAACATAGTGCAAGAAAGTAAAGACTTATTGTTGTTTGTGTATTAATCTGTGTTATTATAAGAACCCAGATTGGTTTGTTTGTACACTTTGACTTGTCGATTCTAAGTACAATATTATGATAGCGTAAAGGTAGGTATGCATTAAAGACATGAATGTATGTATAGGCACATAATAAAAGGGAATAATCGACTCAAGTTTCAACTTTCAATAGACGTCTTTTTCTATCCTGCAATAAATACTAGTGTTGAATTCGTTCAGAGAACAAACACCACACACCACCACCGAAAGGCTCACTATTTCATATGATTTCTTTTGCGTGCATGAAATTAGTCTGGAAATCTTAACAAATACAGACTTTAATGGTTTTTTGACAGAGTTAGTGCTTGCGCTTTCGTGTGGTATTATATCATGCAACATGCGACGCAAACTACACACATCAGTTGAACAAGAACAACACAACAGTCTGGATGAAATGAAGCTTGTTGCATGCCCTATCAATTTATCCACCTGCTCAACCAGTTTCACTCCAAATAAAAGAACCGTCCGAAAAATTTGTGATTATGTTTGTAACACAGTATGAGTTAAAATGTGCGATGCTGAACCATTTCTTTTGCTAGAGCTTTTTAACCCTGTTCTGTGGGAAACTAGCAGAATCGGAGTGATATGATTCTCAAAGATTTTGACAACTGGTTGGTACTACCTTACCTTCTGTACCGATTCCTTGTATCTTCAATCTGTATACCTGTATTAGCCTGTATACCTTTACCTGTGCATATTACGAACCTACCTGTATCTGTATGTGTGTAAATTGTGTAATATTATCGTGTATTATGTGTGTAGTAGTAGTATCCCAACAATCGCAATCCTATGTGGTTATAAAACTCTTTGATTTTATTGCCTTGTACATAATTGTTATGCAAAGCAATGTAGGTATATTTTATAAGTAGCTGTGTGCACACTGTGTAGATTTTTTGTAGAAACTTCTTTGTCTGCTGATGTTTACTACATAAAGATTACTTGTGATATACCATACTACTACATACATACTACTTCTTAGTGCTTTATTCATGAAATATATGCCATGTTCATGTAAAATTCGCTTTTTATGTTTTGGAAACAGATGTGTGTTGTGTATACCACATTGAATTCAAATTAATCTTAGAAATGAATATCCATAAAACTTAAATTGAGATTGAAAACCTGTAATTACAAAGAAAAGTGAGTGTAAGTATACTACGCACACTTGTACTATCGGTGTAAAGTCTGCTATTATAAGTAATTGCAAGTTCAGAAGTTTATGTTGCATTACATTGTACAGCGAAGCGATGTTGTGTGGAGAACTGTAGGTAAAAATTAAAAATACCTGAATTATTAATGTTGAGATGAAGATATGCAATGATGAAGAATGTATTTAATTTGTGCCTGTTTTTTATCGCGAGAAATAATAGTGTCTTCTTCGAAAGATGTAATAGTTAATAAGTAAAAGGAACATTAAGAAGGATATATGGTAGAAACACAAAGACGGAGACCTTGGTTCGATGAAAATGTTACATTATCAATAAACGACTACTGATGGAGGCATCAAAGGGGAGTTCAAAGCGTCTGCCAGCATTTACTTGTTTGCCAAGTGCTATACGTGTGTGTGCTGCGCTAAAACCTTAATCTCCAATGCTGTACAACCAATATTTTATTTGATCATCACTTAAACTTTTTCTAAGCATAAACTAGCGATTGAATTTACCATTCTATTCCATGAGTATGTTAGCAGTATTACCAATAGCAGATACTTGGTGAAAAGCCAGAAATTGCATCAGCTCTAAATTGTATGTAACTTGATTTTTCTTTTAATACAAACCCCATTTTCAGTTTTTCCAATTGATATTATTTAACCACATTCAATGCATTTATTAGATTGAATATCTAACAACTGGCTATGTATGTTAAAATGAAACTTGGCATTAACTATTTATTTATGTATGTATAAAATAGACATAAAAGTATAGGCTTCATTTTCTTCATCTGTTAAGTTTGTAATAAAATGATAGTTACGGAAGCATCAAACTACTTTTTGCAATGTGTTTCAGTATTTATTTACTATATTTAGTAAGAAATTCTTTATTACAAGACATTTAGAAATACTATTACACAGTAGTAGTAATAGTTTTATTTATCGTTTTGTTATAATTGTAAATTAAGGCAACTTTTAAAAGTTTTCAATAGATATTTGCACATGTACATGATTGACTCTATTATGTATGGGGTTTATGAGCCATTAACTGTAAACGATGTATCTCATGCGAAAGTAAATTATGTTAGATTATTGAATTTACAATCTCTGAAAAATTGCACGTGTAGAATTAATGGTGTATGATTGCAATAACATATTTTTATCCGTAGTATTGTTTAAACTAGTAATAAACTACATAGAAAATGATGGGTCAGCTTACTGTGCTGATAGAAATGATGACCATGATGATGGGTTACATTACTTTATCCAAAAATACAAGTTTTCTCATCTCTTTGTTCGTTGTTGTGCATGCTGCCTGTATACATATACTTTTAGTATATGACAATGCTAACAATATTATGTGAACGATGAGAATGTGAGTTCGTTTACAATGTACTTCATTACAGTGGACTCACTTCATTCCACACTGCATTACCATTTGAGAGATAAGATCGCAAAGACTCACTTTTAGAATGCAAATGACTTGTGACCATTCTGGTTCTTGACTTGTAAATATTCAGTTCACATCTAAAGAATACGTAAGATTGCACTTTAAAACATACTAATTTAACATTAATTTGCATCACACACGACTCGTCTTTCCTCGTACCTACGCAAAAGCACATAAAAGCGTACGCACTCAGCTTTTCGTCAATAGCACACTAATATGAGAGGATGAGAATTAAAAATTGCCGTGTTGTAAATTGTTGCAATAAATGTAATATGTAAATGCATGTAGCGAGTAAAGAGTAGCCGCTTATAAAGTCAAGTGGCTTCATTTATGTAAATCTAATGGACAAGTAATGTAGGTCTCCTTTAAGAAATGTGCTAATTTGTATCTGTTTTTCTGATTATGATTGCAGGCTTTGAGTGGTTTTCTAATCATGATGACCCAGAACGGGAAGTTATTGTACATATCAGATAACGCCGCTGAATACCTAGGACATTCCATGGTAAGCAATAAAAAACCATCAAAAAATATTATGTTAACTAATTGCTAGCTGAATCAAATACTCCTTTGATAAGGCACATCATAACATTATACTTACAATTAGTATAGCCATGAGTCTTGCAAGCAATCTCATAGTAATTATAATAATCTGATACAAGACATGTGTAAGTAGCATCACATGTAAATACTTTAAAGCAACAGTTGGTAGCTATTAGCTAAGGTACGTTACATATTTAATTCCCAGTTTGTCGTCATTGGATTGTAACTTTGTAACTTGTCACTTAATAATGTGAGTGAATAGTACTGTAACTGCAAAGGCAGCAGCTAAAAACATTTCCAACACTGAAAGGAAGGTTAAAAAGTAAATACATATCAAATCATATGCCTATAAAATTCGAACGTAATTTGTGAGCTATAGAATATTTATTTGAATGCAAGATTGTATTATGACAAGAATTGTACACTGTAGAATTTGAGTAGGTTGTAGAGAAAAAGACTTACTGAGGATTTATTTTAAGTCAATACACAAAAGTGCTAAATAGAAGAAATCATGTCTTTTAACATTTCTTATACACCATGCATTACAGAGCATATCACACCTAATAAGTAGTATAGAGAGTTTTCAGTATGTTTGATACGTTTCGTAACGTTGTAAATTGAATTTGAAAGTATTATAGTGAAATAAGTGTAAGATGTGTGATACTTTGTGCATATTATTTTCAACAATAAGCCGAAGGTGTTGGACTGATATGCGAGAGGATGATGGGCTGGGAAAGATGAATAATGGGACGAATTTCCATTCTGAGAAAGAGCAAATTATTTTGGACATTGGGAATTATTAATGATGGAAAAAGAGGTTGACTTGACATTGAGAGCTGAAGTAGGCAAAGTGTCAAAGAAAATGTGAAAAATGCCGTGTGGGCTGAGATGGTTGGGAAACTGCTCTTTTTTACCGGATTAGTATTCCCCCTCAATATTAAAATCCTACTACCTACTATGCACTATGCACACAAGTTATATTGTACATACCTAGTAACATTCATATTGGTACCTACTACCTACCTACTATTATTTACGTACCTTTAACTATATTACTATTTACATGTATACACCAAGATGTACTTAGTATATCTAAATTTTTACCTAACTGATTTTATTTTTATACTCATCTCTTTGCTCGTCTGTCACATCCTGAGTTTTCTAGGCTTCCTTAAGTTTACTTCTTTACTTGTACTAGGACTCCTGCATACTTTCTGTGTGCATACAAACTATCCATTAGTGCATTATTTCTTACTCATCTCCGTCTTCACCAAGCCGTTTTACTTACTTACTACCCAGTCACTGGACTTCTTCGTCTTCTTTTTCTTCATCTTCTTCTTCTTCCGAGTCACACATAATGAATGACGCCATTATGATTATTTTTGGCTATTCCAAGCTATCATTCCCGATGAGTCGACATAATTTTCATTCAACTCTGTCTCCAGTCACCACAACAATCTCTTCTCTCATTCGGATCCAGACAGCAGACCCTGCTCTAAGTACTGAGGCTCTCTACTACACAATATTACTCAACGGGCTACCTTAACACATGCATTATAAAATATTACACATCACATTACGTTGCATTCACAAAATGTAACACTTGCAACAATATTATACGAGGAGTATGTACATAATATCTGTGTATATACAGCCTATTAGATCTTTTGTTAAAGGAGAATAGAATGTAAGTAAACCAAACCCAAGAGAAAAGAATGGAACACAGTGGGGAAAAAATGTTCTCCTAGTCCTGTAAAAACCAATTGAAAATAAAATATCCTGTAGGTCCAGTCCAGAAAATAATAGAGATTATTTATACAAGCAAAAGGGAATGAAAGACTCTACTTAAATATATCCTTAGCCATAGCTTGGGCTTGCATACGTAATGTTGTGAGCAAAGAAGAAGCAAGTATTGTACGTAAGTGTCTCTAATTGTACTGTGAATCAAAGTAAAAAATAAATAAAAACTCGTATATAGAAAAATATATAGTAGTGTAGTTGTGTGATGTGCTTGTGCAATGTAATCGCTTCGATATTCTCCAACATGCGCAAATGTACATCCTATATTTATTTATTGTACATACTGTAATGCAGTAGTATAAGGATAAGATAGCTATTATCTGTATAAGCCATAACGTTAAGTGAGAATAAGTAAGTTTACTCGTAGTGTGTAAAAAAGGTGTTGTGGAAACGAAGGCAAGAGTCCAGGCAGGACATGCAGAACTGAATGTGTGTGTTGGGTGAATGATACAGAAAAAGGGAAATAAAAAGTCTTTCATTGACAAAGCAGCATCCTCGATGGAATTCGTCAATGGATGGGTTGCTGTTGGTTTGGCTTGTCTTGTCTACTCATCTTCTGTCCAAAGAATGAACAAGACGAGAGCGAAACTTTTCTTAACAGGTATTCTTGTACAATTCGTGTTTCGTACAAAGAATACCTAGCTTTATAAATATAGGATACGTAGTAGGTGAAGAATTTAAACTGTATACACAACACAGTTGATATGTACACACAGAGTATACAGATTCATGCACTCTACAACACATACGTATCAAATCTCTCAACAACTCGCATTTGCATATAGCGTTACAATTCAATCTACGAGAGATTCTGTAAACACACTGCTCGAAGTTGTAAGGTAACTCTATGTTGTTGGGGAATAATAATGTATCATATCAAAAAGTCTGGTATTCTTACTATTCATCATCACATCACTTATTATTACAGGTAGGTAGGTACGTTTTTACTCTACCCCTAGAAAATTTATGCACCTACGATTTACATACTAGCTAATACTACATACATCTACAAACGAAGCACACAGACAAGGGAATTATTAACAAGAAAAATATAGTATAGCACACCAGCACCACAAAGTAACTGCTGCGTACGACTCTTAAGCAAAAAGCAAGCAAGTTATTAAAGCACATGAGAAGAGCGACCAGCATCCTATCGAACCATATTGGATTTAATTCGATGTAATGTTTCTTTCCCATCAACTACGCCTCATCCTCATCTCCCTGTGTATTTGTATTCCCTTCTTTCCTGACTGCCTACTTTTTTATTATCTAATAATTCCTGAGTAAGTATAGTCCAAGAACAGAAGTCCTGCTTGTCCAGTCCGGCCAAGTCCACCACCATATACCTTACCACCACACCAGTATATACCATACCTACACCTGACTCTTATTTTCCACTGTGTACTTACAATTAGTTGTGTATGTGTTGTATAAGTAGTATGAATATACATAGGTATTAGTTTTAGGAGGATAATGTGTGTTGTATGTGTGCAATTGTTGTGCTGCAGTGTGTAGGGGCACATGATATTACATAGGAATGGTATTTAGAAAAGTTGGCTCGTAAATTGCATCACATCCGGTAACAAATCATGATTCGGTTGTGCATTAAGGGGTGTGAACTCACTCCACTCGTCTTGACAGGACAGGGTAGACTTGCTTTACCTGATTTTAACTTCATCTTCTTTACTTTTATGCGTATTTTATATTTTATACACTTTATTACAATATCTGCCATCAGTCTTTAACTATGTAAGTACAATACAGCACAAAAATCCGACAGACTGGCTAACTACCAACTAACAGACTTTATAACATGTCCAGGTCAAGCACAAAACCCAAGCCAGCCCATTTACTTTCAGGTTTTGATTTTCTTACAGAAAATTAATGTATGATGACTACATATTGTTGATAATGTGAATATTTACTGCACACATTGTTACCTGTCGTGTATTTTTAAGGTGCTTTACTGTAATGGTGAACCTTACTGGTTTTCTTTATTTGATAGGTATCGTCTCGTCTGCAACTTCATCGTGTAATCGCAGTCTAAACCTCTGTCTCTCTCGTAGTATTAAATATAGGGGTGGGCTGTCTATCAGAATACCAGTGTTATCGTTTTTGTGTGCAGAAGTGGTAGTATACTACTAGTAGGGATCTGAGCATTATAATACGGATTCGTAGGTAGTCGTTGACTGGGCGGTAAGGTATCAATCTACCCACCATATATGTAAATCTCACTATGGAACAGGTGAATCATTATGAGCTGAACTAACAGGTAGTCATCATGACTCTAATGTAAGAGTCCACGCTACAGCATTCAAACTTTTGATACTCATTTCATTGTCAGAAATTAATGTGAAGTGTACATAATAAAGGAAGATCGAAGAACTCTCAGAAAAAATTCAAGCACTTTACACATTCTTGAAATTTATTTTCAGTTCTTATGACATGACTGATAACAACAAAACCATAATCAGCTACTTAATATTAAAACATTTCAGTGTTTTACAAACCAATAAGCTTCCTACTACTTGTATGTAAACATACACATTCGCGAGTAAACTTTCAAGTAAACGTCTTAGCAATCGCTAAGTAAAAATTCAATTCAACTGCTGTATAATATTTTTTATTGCGTTTAAAGTTAAATTATTGTAATCATTTATAGATTGTAAGATTATTGGGTCGTCATATAATTTTGTAGCAATGAAAAATTCACAATATCATTTTCTTAGTTAGGTCAACATGAAATTAACGATATTGAATTGTTATTTATAACTTTTAACAATTACTATTGTTGCATTACTTAGTAAACCTCGATACTATTTTCCATCTAGTTATCTTTCGCAATGAGAAACGCCATCAATGTGGCTTAAACATTTATTACTACACATGTTTTGTTTGATTCAAAAAGCTTGTTAGTAGCTTTTGTGGTTAAATCTGTTTCTATACTTTGTTTATATCTAATTGTGAATTGAATTGTTGGTTGTGTGTATACAGATAGTTATCTAGAATACTGTTGTATAACTTTGCACAAAGCTGCATGGTGGTATTTTTGGCTGTAAGAATACAATGTACTGTTCACCGAGTCCACCTACGGACACATACATACACACATTCATTCTTTCATCTATTATTGTTTTGTTGTGAATGTGACTCCAGAGCAGACAGACAGATTCATAGCTTGTGTTTATAATCCCTGAAGCCCATCCTATAAAAGATTTTACTCGAGACGCTTTTACACAATCACATCTCACACAGCAATTTACATAGCAAAAATTTATAATGGATATTCAGTCAAGAAGACTATGAATGAATGTTCATGAATGAATCAGAGAATAAAATGAATGAACATCAGCAAGCCTACGATGTCTCCCTGTACTACTCCATTCTACTAATAAAAGCTATTTATATATTTCGTTCATATACCTGTGGCTATTTGCTGTTACATGACGCAGAGCAAGGAAGATGAGACAAAAAGACAACTGAGTAACTTAGTTCTATTCTTAAGTAGGTATATAAGTTATCAGTATGCAAGCAAAGCATTTCTATTACATTACACACAGTTACAACACAGCCACAGCTTGTACAAATATATTACACTTAAAAAACCTAGGTATACATACATAGAATGTTTATTAGTTTCTACATAGGAATATAAGCCTGCAATACTGAACCCATGTGGAAAGAAACTGATCTTGATCTTTAATGAAGAATCATTACTGTTATTATTAGGGCAGCTTATCACATTGTGAGTCCGTGTAGTTAATAAATGAACTTTGACCTGTTCTCAGAGGGATACAAAATGAGTAGCCTGTGGCCAATGTAGCAATAAACCACTGCACAGTCTTAGTATTGATAAAGTCGAGAGAGGTACAAGGAAGAAATCAAAATCAATGCACTTCTACCTAAGTCTATATACAAATACATTTATTTACAAGCCCTCTGCAATTTGAAGGAGTAGCATGAAACATAAGTACAAACTAAAAGAAACTCTTTAGTATAACAAACAGTAATCATGTGGGACTAGGAGTTCTAATGTAACATTTGGAGCAATTACTTTGCACAGATGAATTGATGGTGGCCTGCTCTACCTTTGCTCGCTCCAAGGGAAAAGAAATGATAATAATAATTACGACCAGCACAACGTCCACATTCAAAATTCTATTGCTCTTTCTTTCCTCTGCTGAATCAACATGTAGCATAAAAGCCAAGCCAACATACACCTATAGTATAGGGACTCAGCAAAACACAAGACCGTTTACTGGACTAACATAAGAAACAAATTGGTCATGTATGAAAAAACTAGTCAATCAATCAGTAGGTGCAGGTACTCGTACTATCGCTCAGGCTTAATTCAACCAAGCCAAACCAATTCACATCACATTTAAGCTCTGTCTACCTTGTACCTCCAAATCACATTACAAATGCACATACTTAATATATGAAAAACTCACACAGACACACATACAGTGTATACTTATTATCTGTATATCTTGTAAAGGGTATACAATTTAAATATTGTGGATTATAGCATACACTTTGAATTTGTCGATTTGTTCCACACACATACACTTCCTTACATTATACAGAATAGACACTGAGGATATTATAGGAGATGGATAGAGGTATAGGAAGATTATTGAGTGTGAATGGGATTTCGTGGTGTTAATGTGTTAATTGCATGGTGATTTGCATTACAAATTGTACGCAGTAGGTCGTGCTGTGTACAGATACATTTTTTATTGATTTGATTCTTATATTACTCATTGAATTGTAATTGTAATAGTCATTTTGTGCTAACAGGATAAGACGAGGAAAAAGCAAAACATTGCACAACACATACTACTTAACTGCAAAATGCATTACATATACATACTACATACAGATACTAACTATAATAAACTCAACATTCAATCCAACTTAAGATCACACAAAGATTTAAATAGTAACATTATCATATCGCATCAGACATTTAAGTTTTTGGTACAGCAGCATAGCAGCTTTGGACATATACTTAGTCTTTGGAGACTAAGATGAAAGGATCTTTCTATACTACATGTACTACTACTACTATTTAATTCTTATGTATTATTTCTATGTGTGTGTTTGTTAGAGTAAAAATAGCTAATGGCAGGTTAGACAGTAGACGAGAGACTGTCATGTCAGACACATCCATTAACAGACAATCAAATCATCCATTCCATCCTGTAAAGCTAAGGCAGTCCACTCAAGCTTTCTTCACGTCCTGATTTTGTGAATGAATCTCTCGTCTCTCTCTCTCCCTGTGAATCTGTGAATGCGCTGGTCTGTTGTGTAGTAAAATGAACGCATGAATGTACGATGACGATAAGGAATGTAATGTAACGTAATGGCATTTATTTATTTATATGCATGTAAGTGTATACACTTAGGTATAGGTATACAGATACTACGCGTTTTAAAATAGTGAGCTGTAGGATGTAATAATATTTCACCTGTTATCATCATGTAGGCAGGCAGTGCTTATATTATAACTCGTAGTGCAAGTAAGTAAGTAAGTGTTGAATGAAAGCGGAAAACGATAGACGTAAATGCAGAAGGAGTAAAATGTGAGTTTGTATGTGGAATAGTGTTATAGAGTTACAGTAGTAGGGAAGATGGGTTGGTTGGCTGGTTTTTGGCTGAGAAGAGTTGGCTGAGCTTGGTTTGGTGATGATGATAATGAAGGTGATGTAGATGATAATAATAATGACGGTGATAATATGAGAAATTCAAGTCAAGGCGGAGTTTCATCTAATGGAATACACTTTATTTGCTTATGCTGTGTGCTGAATTATTAGTAAAGAGTGTGCGAGTTACTTGAGACGAGAGGATGGGGAGGAGTTTAGTGGACACGATGTTTTTAGTAGAAATTGAGTGATTTTCGAGATACTTTGTTCTACTTATACTTATTCCACCTGTGTGTATATCTATGTATGTAGTAAATGTGGAAGTAGTAAAATAGAAATATGTTGGATAAATAGAAGGCATGAAATGTTTCTTATATCCGTGTGTGTCGTCTACATGCATATCAAATTCTCTATAAAATTCACAGAATCATCATCATCACGAAAGGAAATTGTGATGACAGTGTAGTGGTTTCGTTTGCTTTCTTTTGGGAGTTGATAAGTACTACGGAGGATTTATATGGTTGAGAGTATGAGAGTATACAGTTGAAGTAGTGTGTTAGTATTTAGGTAAAGGAATACTTGCTTGCTCGTGGGGTGGTGTATAAAATATACATATATCTTTTACATACCGTTTTCGTATGCTACTACCAACTACAGGCTATATTTATGTTTAAGAAAGGCAGAGAGCATCTGTATTTATTTACTGCAATACAGTTGAAAGAAGGAAAGAATGGAGGGGAAGGTATGTGGTAGTAAAGTAATGCGGTGGCGACAACAGAAACGACCATGGCATTATCATTATCTACGTCAAAAAATTCACTGATTTCATTATCATTATCTTTACGTCTAGAATGAAGGAAGTTCTGTATGTATTTGTATGCATCACTATGTATATTTATATTTACATTGTCCCCATATATAAGATTCTCACCTGTGATTTGTATTTGTTATGTTATGTGTATGTATATGTAAGTAAAAAGTGTCGTAAGTATCTGTACCTATGTAAAGGTATAGTCATTTTAAGATGGTGTCTTTCTTCTTTACTTTTTACCATTTATTTTCTATAGGTAGCTAGAATGCGGCAGTAAGTACGAATGGCAAAGCTGCTGAAACAATTATTTCAAGTAGGATTGAAAGATGTAGCGGTAGAAAAAAATACGGCTTCAGTAGAAGTAGTAGTAGTAGTGCTATAATGTAATAGTGTAGGGGTTTCGCTCATTTTTACGTAATGTAAATTGTAATAGAGACGATGAGTATCATCTGCTTGGTATGTTCGTATATTATTTTATAGGAGATTTACTTATTTCAATGATTATGTACTATTACCATAATTACACAGAGTGTATCACTATTAGTAGACACTATTACCCTAAGCTAAGCTAAACTGGTTTCATGATTGCTTCATATGTACCTAGAACACACTGAGTAAACTGTCATCTTTCTTGTAGAGTACCTACACAATTTTTACTTCAGGACATGAGGTTTTGAAATTCATGTTTTTTAAGTACTGTCCACATCGAAAGTTCAATTAATCTCATTTTAAAGAGTGAAGAGCTACGCTGATTTCATTAAATGAATTTTGCGGAAACATTTCTAGGAATGTTTACTCAAAAAGTGTAATTTTCACAAATTGTACTTACATAAGCTATACGTTGGTATAAATAAATATATCAGGTTCAATGCCTTCTTTTCTTGCTCATTATGTCATCATCCAAACATCCTCCACTTTCAGTAAGCTTTCAGCATTTTCATACCTTTATAACTTTAACAGTACATCATTTTCAATTTTAAGAAATAATGACTTATGTGTACCACGGTAATGAATGTGTAAAAATCATGAATTTCTAGGTGATTTCAAGATTTCTAGGAATTTTTACTTAAAAAGCGTAATTTTCTAAGAATCTAGTTGAAAATAACCTATTGCGATCTACTATAATGGTGCTATGCATTTATTGGTTAACCGTATTATTCTGTCATCGGCAAATTAAATGACCATGTTTCAATTTTTATATTTTCAATTTCTTAAAAATCGTGTAACCAGAATAATTAGCGGACCTAACAAAGTATCTTTGTACTTTTAGACGTAAATACTGTAAACAAACTTTTAGACGTAAATAGACGTATTCAGTGCTGCCTCCAAGCTAAATAATCAAGTATTTACATTAGAAACTTTAGAATTACAATAGAGTTAGACTACCTGTTTATTTTTAGTATTCTCCTTTCCTTTGCAATTAGATGTAGTAGATATTTGACAGCTTAATCAATTTACACAATGCAATGCAAAATGCAATCCAACTTCTGTGTAAAATACTACAAATAAATGGCAAAATAACATTCAATTAGAGATTTTCAGTTTACACTTTACAATAAACAATCATCAACAATATGTTATTTTTGTAAAAATCTCATCCACCTGCAAATACTAAAGATTCATACCTTACAAACTGTTGGGTGTAATGCGTTACTGTAAGGTAGAAATAATACTTCAAAAATAATGTCATCCGGTGTAGTGTGTAAATCATTTTATGACTGTTACTGTTACTTTTTGTTGCTGCTGTATTATAGTATCTGTCATTTGTAGTAGTTTGATGTGGACACATTCTTACAGATGAAAGATATTTCCTAAACTGAAATGCGCACACCTTCCATACACGAAGATGTCTTGTGAGCTATAGGTAATACTAAATACAAATACAGACGCTTATTGTTATTATTTTGATATCATAAGACATTCTTCTCTAATCAGAATTCGATCACATTCAATTCTAGTACGGATTCATTTGTTCGTATGCCTTATGCGGGAACAGATGATCTCATCTTCATTTACTGGGAATATTATAAATACATTGTCCACATTTCATGTGCATCCTGTGTCCACATTCTTTGCCATTACCACTTATAATAAATCACAATGCATAACACTACTATGAAATCTGATTCGTACCTATAGCTAGCTGTCTCCTGCATAATTATGATTTAAAGAAGGCAACAATATGCAACGGTGAGTCCATCAAATAGTAATGCGTTTGAATTGATATAATATTAGTTGATATCAATTGGGAGCAGTTTGCATGTGGAATAAGAGTCGGAGTGTAGAAGTGTATATTATTATACATAGGACTCTCAACTGATTTGATTGTGATTGACTCAAGTAGAAATGAATGAATGACTGCTGGACAATGAAAGGCTGGGATGAGAATCGCCGACCGAAATCAAACACCTGTGAGATGTCAATTAGACAAGAACGGACAGTCATTATGAATTTGTAATCGATTACGAACGCTTGTCATACACTGTAAATGACTCAATGCAACCATTGTGGATGGGATGATGCATACAGATAGAGATGGATAATATGAAAAAGTCATCTGGTTTCATTTCCTTTTCTTGTCGGGGATTTCTCTCTATTCAACAAATCAAATTGAAGGAAAAGCCCTTTACAAGTATATACCTTTCCAATAGCTACATCTTCATGTTCCTATGTATATAACTTCCTCGTTTAAATTCAATATGAAATCTTTAAAATGCAAATAATATACTGTTATTTATTTAGTTATTAAGCTTACAATCCATAGGTAGAGGCATAACATAACCCATAGTGCACATATACAATAAAGGTACTTGATATTGAGTCATGAACCATAGAACATCTCTGTCTATTGATAATACGTACATACAAGTTTTTGAGTTGGTAGATCGGACAAATATGAACCAATACTTTTGAATATTACAATTAAATTCTTATATATCCATACCTATGTGTACATGTACAAATACATTGACGTGAACTACGTAACTGATGAGTTGTGTAGTAAAAATGTACAGATCTATAGACAGAACAAGACGAGAGAGAGATAAATAGTCTGAAGAGGAAGCCTTTGGATATAGGAAGGCACACAGGGAAGGTAACATTACAGAAAGTCAGAGGGATGTTGAGAGAGATAGAGGAGCAAGATATGGATCTTGAGTCGTGAAAGAAATGTGGTCCTTCTCTTCTCTGAGCAAGCACCGCCGCACACTTCTTGTGATCTACCAGATTATATCTGAGTGGCAATTGAGCACGACTTGGCCCTTTGGACACTGACCTGTAACCCAAAATTCCTTCTCCAAAGAGTATCTCGCACTTTAATCCACTCAACGACATATCACAGTATAGGCAATCATCAAAAGACGTAGTTCAACCAGAGAGAGCTAAAAAAGTACTTGTGGCATCATATACCTTAGCCATCATAGTATCAGCATTTGCATTATGGCATTATGTATTGCTATATATTCATATTGTAATGTTAGACTCCATTTCTCTGTTCTGGACGCTTTAGAGTACAAGAGACAATTTTCCTTTGGATTCGAGCAATTTCTTTAGAATCTCAATCTTAATCTAAATAAAAGACTTGATATGAAAAGAAGGAAACTGATCTGTCGTAGTAACTTCTATCAAAAACACATTTACATTATTATAATAAGCCAATAAATCCCTCGAGATGTTCGTATGATAGATGTTGCTTGCTCCTTTGAAAATCCTTTGTATTTTGCAGACGTACTGGTTAATTTTTGTGCATATCAAAATCTCTATCTTTACACTGTAAGGCACACCATATCGTACATAATAATATTATGAGGAGGAAATCAAAAAGTTTTATTCCTGCTGTTCCAATAACTGCTTGCTAATACGAGTACCTACATAGAAACTTATGGTTTTGGCCTGTAGACGTAGATCAGATTAAGATCCTTGGAGAGATACACTGAGTTAAGTACATTGTAATAACATAATAAATGCATTGAGATTTTATGTAAAAAATTTGGTTTCAATATGTAGTTACAACTTTTATGTGGTAAAAGTTCATTTTCTGCGAATATATTAAAGCAGTCCATATTCTAACTTCCACGAAACAATAGAATGAAATTAATTTATTAAACAAAGATAGCGGAAATCTTGTCAATTGAGACTTGAACTCTTATATATGGCTTTGTCTGTACAAATCAAAAGACTGAAAATTGTTCACATAAATTTACATGAAATATTATTCCCAACACCCAGTTGCCCAAAAGCATTCATGTCTTAAATATTTTCTATCTTAGTATGAACACAAAGACAATACAAACGCATATTATGTACCTTGGATATAAGAAGTTCTTAGAAACGTCATAATAAATACTTTAAATGCTGTATTGATTAAGAATCATGCGACACCGATAGCACTTGTCATTACGTGCGCTTTGGCTACGCATTGTATGTACAAAAGATATTGTTTGAGGTTCAATTCCCTCCCTCAAGTAAAAAATATCTCTTACAAAGTTACAAATGCATGAGTGCTTACATTAATTGGCACTAGGTGCAATCAAGCTAAAATAA
>JAQFYB010001371.1:0-33371 GCA_034694085.1 Pogonognathellus longicornis | reverse complement strand
TTTAATTTTAATAAATGTCTTCTTACGTCACATCTAAATCAACGTCATTGGGGGCTTCAGATGTGTCAGGAATTGGTTCAGGCTCAAACTCACAACGATTACTTTCATTTTCCACAGTGCTATGTAAAAGAAATCTGATTTAAAAAAACATAACTTTTCATTTTAATTCTAGGTTGACAAAGCATTTAATCTGTGTCGACATTAATTTTATTATTCTGCACTGCTATTACTAATTTTTAATAAATTTTCTCTTACGGCTTAGTTAGAAGAGCATCGTTGTGCTCATCTGATATGGCACTACTTGGTTCAGCCTCATTTTTGATATGATTATTTTCATTTTCTAAATCCTGGTGGCCCTCATTTACACTGCAATCGCTTGTATGGACCAAAGGGTCAAACGCTTGGAAAAGGGACTCTCGTTCCCATTTACTGACAGGTTCAGAGCCTGTTCCAAAGTTTATCAAAATATCCCATTCTGTTTTATCTTCGGTTCCACTTAAAACTGAAACATAACACATTTTATTCCATTAATAGGCTTCACCCCAATTTAGTTTGATACTGTCAACTGTGTCCACTGTAGTAAACCTTTGGTGTTTACTCCTTGAAATACAAAATAACAATGTAAAACTTACCGTCGGTGGACATAAACTTTTCGTTCATTTGATTGTTGTTATAAGGAATGGGTTTTTCTGGCGAAGTCAAATTATCTCCTTCGTAATGACCGTTGATGTCCAATTTTCTGAAATAAAATTAGATTGTTAATGATTTCGAATGCAATTCCTTGCTTTTTGCATTATGTAATGCTCGTTTTACTGAGTGTGTAAGCATGACGGAAAGTTTAGAATACTTTTGTATTATGTTTAACAAACAATAAACAAATCAATGTATTAGGTACTAAGTGCAAAGAATTAGAATAACTCTTGGGCTTGCTAATGTGTGTCGATATTAATTTTACTAGGTATTCTCTTTTGTACTTTGTACTGGTTAGTTGTACTTTTTTAAATGTTTTCTTACGGTTTATCTATAAGAGCACCGCCGTGTTCTTCTGATCTGGCATTACTTTTTTCAGGTTTACTGTCACAGGGATTGCTTTCATTTTGCACACTTTCTTTGTTCTCATTTTTACTGTGGTGACTTGCATGGACTAAAGGGTCAAATGATTGGAACAGAGACTCCCGCTCCCATTTACTCACAGGTTCCGAACCCGTTCCATGGTTGATCAGTAAATCCCACTCGGTTTTATCTTTAGTTCCACTGAGAACTGAAACACAAAACACATTATTATATATAATTATTTAGTATGCTCATCATAATCTTATATATAATCTTGTATATAAGTCCCACACAGTTAGCTTATTCATTTGTTTCACGATACGATCAACGATGATCGATATTATTTTGACAGTACACAACTTACCTTCTGTAGACATAAAATTGTCTTCCACTTGATTGTTATTAAATGGAACGTCCAAAACTCCTTTTTCTGGTGAAGTAGATTTATCTCCTTCTTGGAAGTGACCGTTCAGGTCCATTTTGTCGGAATATTTGAATAAAAGTAATTGTCTACTTTTCACTTGATTTCAAGTAATAATGTACACTGTCTTGAGATAATACGTTGAGAGAATATGTTGCTATAGTCACTGAGTTGTATCACTTCACAATTTGTAATTTAATGTCTACAAATAATGAGCACTTTTAATGTTATATTTGACACGAAACACAGTCACTCACTGTCACAAGTTACCTAGTTTGACACAAAGAAAAGATATTATTACAACTGACCGGTAGTGAATGAGGAATCTAAAATAAATAAATAACGACAAGTTCAACAGACAAAACAACGACAAACCAAGGATAGCTTTGTGTATAGATAGTAGATAGGTCTTGGGGCTCACAATCACAAACAACATTGCATTAGCATTGAGTGTTGAGCACCATCATGAGCATGAGTATCAGTACTATTCGTAACAAACACGGATATTCATGTACCAAAAGTACAAAAAACTTGGCTTTTCAGAATTTTATTGCAATAAATATTACATTTTAGTAAAATTGAGTAAAATAGTCAACCTATTTACAGCTGTTTCACACGATCATACTATCTAGTCTGGCAGTGTAACTAATAGTAACTCAGTAATTAACTAACTTGATATTACAGAGCTATAAATCGGTTTACTGTTTCCAAGTTGCAACTTACTTACAAAAAATAAAAGGCTCAAAACGCTAAGTGCTCCATCCAGCATTAAGCCAACTCAAGAATATAAAAAAATCTTATTGAACCAATCAGCTGATCAATGCAAATAATAAATATTCAAAATTCAAAGGAAAAATCATCACCCCAATATGCAGTTATTCTTATCCTAACCGAAAAATTTGCGGTTTTCCTTAACCCAATTAAAACAGACGCAGTTATCTCAACGTAATAAAAACAATTGAAGTTTTACTGAACCCAATTAAAACAGTACCCCAAAAGCTTCAATCGAACTTCGGTTTAAGGAAATTCAAATGTAGTATTTTTTTTTACACATTCTGAATTCTGAACATATACCATTACAATGAGGAAAAACAGAAATCAATAAACTAACACTATTACATATCAAAATCAACATAATAATAATATGATCTCTATATATAACAGTCGCCGCGGCATTGGTTTTTTTCGATCCAATACAAAAACAAAAACAGACTAAAAATTTTTCTCAACCCAGCCCAAATGACAATTTTTCTTAACCCAACCCAAACAAACAATTTCTCTCAACCCAACTCAAACAGCCAGTTTATCTTAACCCAACCCAAACAGCCAGTTTATCTTAACCCAACCCAAACAGCCAGTTTATCTCAACTAGAGCTCTCAACTATCGAACTAGCTATCGAGATAAAGAATCTCGATAGCTAGTTCGATAATCAGCTCTAATCTCAACCCAACCCAAACAGACAGGTTATCTCAGTAATAAATTATACTTTCAAAGAGGGCAACCTAGACCGATTTTTAGACAAAAATTACCTGGAAATGACTTTAATAATTGATTGAAAAAGCGTATTTTGGATGAAAAATTCGATTATCATTTATTTATAAAATGGAGAGATTGTAAAATTATAAACCTGAACTCAAGTCGAAGTTTTTCATTTCTAGCCCGGACCCGCCCGCACCCAAAACAATTTTCAAAATTTTGTTGTCCGAACCCGCCGTAAAACGTTTTCGAGCTGGCGGGCTCGGCTACGAGCTGGCTCGGCTTGTTTACAAAACTTAAATTAAGGGTTTCGGGCAGTGAATTTTATACAGTGGTTATGGGGAGAAAGTATTTTGAACCAAATTCAAACCGGAATGGAAAATTTTTAAAGGTCCATCTGAGTATAATCATTCGCATTTGATTTGCCCACTCTGCTTTATACTTTAGCTTTGTTTAAATCTATATTTTAAATCTGGCTTTGTCACTAGTCACTACTTACTATTATTATGTGTAACTATAGCATTTGAGTTCTGACCGGCTTTGTAAAATAGCTAGGTCGAATCCTGACCGAATTTAATTTTTAATTTTAGTTCGGGTGGGGAAGGTTAGCAGCACCAGCACTGGCGTAACTATAAATTGGGGGCCCCTATGCATGAACCGCTTTTTGGGTCAAAAACAATGTAGTTTATGTCAAATTCGCGCGTAGGGCGAGAAATTTTACGATATTTGTGCATTTTTATGGCAAAATAATCTGCTTTTATTAAATATTCTCCTTTTGGGGGCCCCCTGAACCTTGGGGGCCGGTATGCGGCACATACCTTGCTTAACTGCTATTTACGCCAGTGAGCACCAGCAGGTTTCAAAAAGCTGTCCCGTTCCCAGCTCTACTACCTATCAATAATATCATCTAGTTGTAAAGTTGTAATAGTGAGTATTCTGAGTAGAGGGGTTTATAATAGGCGCCAATCAGAGCCAATAAGGTAATATTTACCTTTAACGAATTTGACTGAGTACGAAATTTGAATTATTCGGTGAAATTAAGAAAATTTACCCCGGAAGGAGGCATGTTAGACAGTTTTTGCAATTAAGGGAATTTGAGTTTGGATAAGAAAGCAATAAAGAGAAGAAGACGCTCGAGAGAGTGACACTCTAGGATCACTTAACCACACACAAACAACCTTCTTAACTTTTGACTTTATTGTCTTACATTATTTATATTATATCAAATAGGAGTTGTTGTTGCGGATTTACATTCTCGAGAGATGCAGCAAGACAATAATAAAACAATACATTAAATGTACATAATGTCATGATGTAGCAGAATCGAAAATATTTTTACTGATAAGCCTTAACTGATACGAGATAGTGTTGTCGTTCCCCAAATTAATGCTGTTCCTGTATTTCTCTTACTTAATACCATGACAGTCTCAATAAGGTTCTAAGATGGGCAGATGAATTTAAAAAAGTATTTTTTTTAATGTTCCATTATGCTGTTACTCAATTTTTAACTTGACAAGTAAACTCTCCTGCGATACTTCATACTTACTCCTTTTAGCTGTTGACTTTACTTCGCACGGTACCACTCTTACCATACCACTATGCTAACTGAAGTATATTATTATTATTAAGTGCATGTCTGTCTCTTGATTTAAGAAGGTACATCTCTTTATATTATATGCTGCTTGTCTAAATCGCCTATATATTTTAGGTAATTGTTTCTTCGTTTTGTAACTGAAACTTTTAAACGGGTCTGGAAAAAAAATTGGGTTATAATAGGGTTCTAATAGGACCCACCAATTTAAGGGTCCTTAAACATGTCGGATGAATGCATAAACCACATATAAACTTTAAAAATTATTTGTTGTTTGTTTGCAGTTAACAAAAAAGACAAACGTGCAAGAATTGGCACCTGCCATTGTAAAAGAACAAAGAAACGTAAATTGTCAAACATCACAACTTTATTGTATTGTATTGTTGCCATGGTTTAATCAAAACTAATAATATGAATATAAATGGTCTCCCCATTGGTGATACTTTTCCCTGCTTCATTGTTGCGGAAATCGGACAAAATCATCAAGGAGACGTTAAAATAGCTAAAGAGCTTATACGCTTGGCTAAGGTACACATTTTTATGAATTAAAAACAAACGAAATCAGTTACCTGTTAAACATTGTGTGTTCGACTGTAGTCGTTCCTTGTCGGTCCTTTGGATGATGTTCTATTACACGTCCAAATCAAGAACGCGAATAAAAACAATCCTAGAGAAAGTGTAAGTCCCCAACCCCATGTCTGGAAGGGTGTTGGTTCGACCATTATTAATTACACTTGAGATAAACTGAACTATAAAAGTCTACTATTTCACTCTTTTGAAGTACCTTAAATCTCACTTGTGTGTTGTGTAACAACTTTTGAAGATTTTTACTCCCCGCGCTGAACAACAACCTACCGACCTAGAACCTGCAGTGGGTTCTATGTATGTAGTTTGTGTTATAAATTATCAGCTGTTCATGATCGGTACGTTAAGCAAATACCTATTCAGCAATGGGCAGGACGGCAGGAGCAAGGCAGACGATCAGAGTTGCCAGCGTTGCCAACGTCGCCACGTTGCCAACAGTCCCAAGTGCGTTGCCAGCACGTTACCAACATCATTCATTACGTTGCCAACGCGTTGCTAACATCATTCATTGCGTTGCCAACCCGTTGCCAACATCATTCATTGCGTTGCCAAATCGTTGCCAACATCATTCATTGCGTTGCCAAATCGTTGCCAACATCATTCATTGCGTTGCCAAAGCGTTGCCAACCCGTTGCCAACATCATTCATTGCGTTGCCAAAGCGTTGCCAACCCGTTGCCAACATCTTTCATTGCGTTGCCAACGCGTTGCCAACGTCATTCATTGCGTTGCCAACACGTTGCCAACATTCCCAAATGCGTTGCCAACACGTTACCACCATCATGTCACTTCACTGCCCCTGGATGTAGCTGAAATGTATAATCTCAAAGAAACTGTATAATATAAAATATTATTAATGTTCATCGATGTTTTATAGGAATGTGGTGCAAATTGTGTGAAATTTCAAAAGTCCAGTCTTCCTGACAGGTTTACAAAGAAAGCTTTGGAGGCACAATATGAAAGTGAAAATTCTTTTGGAAAAACTTATGGAGAACACAGATCAAAGTTGGAACTATCTGAAAAGGATTTTCATGAGCTGCAAATGTTTTCTGAAGCCAATGGAATCATTTTTACAGCCTCAGCAATGGATATTGTAAGTTAAGTTGTATTCACTTTAGTTTAATTGTAACAGTCACATTCCAAAACCCGGACAGCCAGCATATCGTACATCTCTTTCCGTTTTCATCATTTAATAATCAAATAATATTCATTTATTATTTGCATACTGTGTTGCAGCCGTCAGCAGATTTCTTAATGAAAATGAAAGTACCATTTATCAAAATTGGCTCTGGGGATACAAACAACTCATTATTAATCGAGCACATTGCTAAAACCGGATACCCCATCGTATTATCGACAGGTTAATTTGAACATTAAATACGTTTTCTTTACTGCCCACAACAGCAAACGATCAGGAAATTAGAAATCAAACATTTTAGATAATAAACCAGAAGTAAAGAAGAATTGTTTTGGTTGCATCAATCAATGTCAATCCATGATAGGCTCCCACTTTAGATAAAGTTAATAATAAGCAGATTTTAATAGAACCAGCAAGCTTCAATTAAATTCCAAATTTTATTACCAACATGTTTCTCTCCACTTGGTAGACATACTCCATGAATATTGAAATTGTGCAAATACTTCAAAGTGTAGCGTGGATCATTTTGCATAATTTTTCTGAATTAGGTAACAATGATTATTTTTGAACTGGAAAGTTTTCAACACAGAAAAAAAAATTAGTGATTAGTGGCCGAAGAGAAAAAAAATCCAATAATGCCAAATTCAGCATCCAACGGTTTTCATATGGAATGGAATTCATATCTTAAATGCATTACATTACCAATTATTTGGATTATCCCTTTATACTCACTTACCTATCTTTAAAATATTATGGGTTCTGTGGAATGACAACGTTATACCTTTCGAAAACTATTTTAAGGCTCAGCTTTGATTATGTATATCCATGGATGAAACAATTGTATATAATAATATAGGTATAGTTTTTTGATTTGGCCAGGTATGCAGGAGTTTGCTACTGTTCAGCGGAGTGTCGAATTGATTCAAAAGTATCATAATAATTTGGCCGTTCTTCATTGTGTATCCTCCTATCCGACTGCTCCTGAAGATGTTAATCTTGCAATTATGGACAAATATCGGCAAGAATTTAAAAATCTTACGATTGGTTATTCAGGACATGAAAAGGGCATTTTCATTTCTGTAGCAGCAGTAGCAAGAGGTGCAAAGGTATCAAAAGCTTTGAGCATAACTATTTTATATTCAATTTTTTGTTACTGATCCGATGAATTGTAAATAATTTGTAGATTTTGTTCACTCTATTACCTAATAAAATTTTACAGATAATTGAGAGACATTTTACCAAAGATAATATGATGAAAGGAACCGATCATAAATGTTCTTTAAATCCTGGTGATTTTAAAGTCATGGTAGAAGCTATTCGGGAAGTTGAAGCAGCAATTGGTATACCAGTAAAGGTTCATATTATTTTTATCATTCTTTAACTCTGTTGTAGTCTGTCAAATTGTTTTAGCGGTTTATACATACCCAAAGATTGAACTATTATGAAATTGCAAATAATACAATGGACTAATTATTTACTAATATTACTAATATTATGTGGTATTACAGCAAATGCTCCCTTGTGAAACACCATGTCATGAAAAACTGGGAAAATCTATTGTATCCTCCAAAAGGTTAGCAGCAAACACCATAATTAGGCAAGAAGATATTGCAATAAAAGTGTCTCATCCTCATGGAATTAAACCTCTGGACATGGACAAAGTGGTTGGAACAATGGTTAGAAAAGAAATAGCAGACGACAGCCCGATATGTTTCCACCACATTCAATAAATAATTAAATAACATTTGCACCTTCACAGTTAAACATTCTGGTTTAATTTGACTTTAAATCACTTTTAGACAATGTTTATAAGTTAGTAACATGTCATATTTTTAAATAAACATTAATGCAGACGATTACATTCTTATATTGTATATATACAATATTGTTCAACCGAAACTATCAATTATTATGGAAATTGCTTTTACACAGAATAAATACACAACACTGAAATTGATTGCAATCGATTCCTTTAGTTTTTACAATATGCATAACATCTGGTTAGTATTGCTAGGGGTAGTATTTTATTTTCAAGTTTTTCTTGGTAATACGACACATTTACCCAATTGTTGGAAAATATTCCATTACGTACGTATCTCAATTATAATGATTTATATTCTATTACTAGGATAATACACTGTTTTCCAAGTTTAGCTTAACAACCAGACACTTACAGTTCGACTCTATCGACGAAATGACATTTATATTGTAGTTCTAATTAGTATTGAGTCGTTGAATGCCATTTACGTTTCTTTGATTTTAGCAAGTCTGCAAGCATTGAGTAATCCGTTGTTTACAACAGGAATCAACAGCTTTTTAAATTAAGTTACATAGTAACGTGTATATTGAACAGTATTTTACATAATAACTTGATTTCATCATTGACCATTCTAAAAATAGTAAAAAACTATGTGAAGACAATAAAGCACTAAATATTGTCTATTTATTAATTCTATTTGTTTTCCATTACAACCTGTTGACAAATAAATACGCGTCATTACGGTTTCAAATATACTTTAGTTTAAGCCATATAGGCTATGATGTGTAAGTGAACAATGTCGAAGTTAAGAATGTAGCATTTATTAAACTAATAAAGGTAAATACGTTATTGAAAATCTGTATAACATTTGACCGCAATTTTATCAGTTTACAGACTATGTGTTGATTTTATTGGCCAGTGTCGTCCTTTCTTTAATTATGCCTTATATTTAAGTATTAGAATTATCAGATTTTAAAATCTTTGTCATTGTTGTAGTTTGAAAAGTGAAAGATATGCAGAGTGTTGTAGAATAGCGTAGTATACATTCAGAGAAAAACACACTTGTGGGATCGTTTACAATTAAATTAATTAATTTACAAGTAAAACTACATATAAAACTATAACTATAAGTAATCAACTGAAAGGCGTTTTCCTGTTATTTTTTGCTCTTTAATATGCTAGAACATTTTAAAATCGTTAAACTGTCATATTTACAACATTTAAAGGTTTGTTCAATAATATTAAGTCAATATTATTTCATTCATTTCACATTTATATCATTCAACTGTTTACAATTAATTTTCACTTTTGAAAAGAAAAATAAAAACTATAAACAACCATGTATTTGCTAATAAACTACCTTAAGTTATTTCATTAGCAATTTGTCTGTACATACAAATAATTATAAGGTCAGACTGCAGACGAAAATTGGACTTCAATTATTAGCTAGTGAGTCATTCATAACTATTTGCAAATGTTTATTATGCACACATTGATGCGCCTTGGGAAACGGTGATCTAATCTCTATCAGGGGTGATTGCCTGTTAACTTTCTCCTTATCGCTCTTTCTCTCTACTAAGAGTTAAAAAATCTAACATTTACATAAATCAATTATTTTTGATCGTTTTTAAACAAATATAAGTTTATAAAATGCAGTCTAATGTACATTTGTAAGCCTAACTTATTACAGCAAAGGTTAAAAGATGCTCTATCATTGCTTAACTACGCTTTCTAATAAGTTATACAGTAATACATGTACATGTTTCACTGTAATTGACTAACAACAATGTTATAGTCAAACTTTTACAAATTTGGTAGAAAAGGAAGCCCTTGTGAAAACGTCATCACTATTTTTGGTGGTTTAACGTACAAACCATTTTAATGCGCTTAAAATGGGTCGTAAAACTGTGATTTGGTAAAACAACTAACAAAATGGTCAAAAACGAGATTGTCTGCCTACCTAACTAGTCAAGGATAAATACTATTACTAATCATTTTCATGACTTCATGCTAGTGACAAGTCAATACTTAAAGCATTTCCATGTTTTGATTCATTATCTCTTAGGAAAAATGTTGCAGGTCAAGGGTAGACAACTTCTTGACGTCAAATGCTTGCCAAGAGCTTCTGAAACTGAATTAAGAGAAAAAGACATTCGTTACTTAGTCAATAACCCTGATCCGCGGATTACATCAGAAGATCTGTCTGCGACATGTTATATTCGCCTGGAACAATGTTGACACTTTCATTTCACTTGTTGAAAATTCACCAATTCCACAATCACTCCACTGAACTGTTAATTTTCCAAAATTGAATTCACTATTGCACTGAATGATTGATGGGGAACACTAATTGCCGTACTCTGAAGCCTTTGGTCGTTTTCGGGTAAATACTGCTGACTGGCACATTTTAACAATTCACTGTTCATACTGCAATTACTGCTTTTGCGATCAGTAAGTACAGTGGAACATGAAAGGGAAGACGGAATGAAAATGTCATATGACCCTTCTATTACAGTGATTCACTTTTAGAATAGTACTTACAGAATTGTAATACATACACAGACACCCACTACAACTTATATTAAACTTGAAAATACGCTGACGTTTGTTACCAATTACGGTAGATCAATTTATCACTTCCCCATTAATAAGCTCATCACAAAGTGCGCTAAGTTGGGCATTCTCTTTAGCTTTTTGTTCAACGTCATTTTCCAAAGTACTAAGTTTCATTTCCATTTTACGGAATTGTGCTCGTAATCTGGCATTGTCTGCCTCTGCTTCTCTTAACTTTGATTCGTAATCTTGGTGCATTCTGAAAGCAATTTAATATTTATAACTTATTATGTAAGTCAACCAAGTAATATACGTGATGTGACTCCAGAAAAAACATATTTCATTACTTTTCCATGTTTTCTTGAACCTTTTCCCTCATCGTATCCAACTTCCTATCTCTGTTCTCTACCTTTATCATCATATCTTGGTCTCTTCGAACCAGAATTTCTTCGTTTTTCTTCAAGTTTTCTAATAACGCCTTTGCACGCTCGTATTTTCTAAAAGGAAAAATATTGAATTTATCAATACAAAGTTTATAAAATAATTGTGCAAAATAAAGATAATTTGTGTCTCATACCTGTGAACATCGGAAAAGGCACTTTCAACATTTCTTAAATCTTCAATTGCCTGGTCACGATCTTTCATTATAGCTAATTTCTCTTCATCTGCTTTTTCTAGTTGAAGCTTCAAATCGTCAATTTGTTGAACGTACAAAGCCAATGTTTTCTCATACTCTGCTAGTACCCGACTACAATAAAATAAAACATGTTCAAAATTATATCGAAAAATCTTCTGCATTTATTTAGTACTACTATAAGTTTTGTCAATCCAATATATCTGTAATTAGCACTAGGCAATTCAATTTAGCACAAACAATACCTGAAATTTTCACCGTCTTCTGTTTTATGTTTGGCCTGCTCTAAATTTTGTTGCAGCTCATTTATTAAATTTTCCTTTTCCTGCAATTGTTCTAAGTACTGTTCTTCTTGAGCAGCCAAAGCGTTCTACAGTGTTAAAAATATGCACCAAATTATCATTTAAACTTTATCATTTACCTACAATTAATGGCAATCCAATCATAATGAAGTTGAAATCAGGAGTTAATTGATTAAAAAAATTGACACGCAATCTTACCAAAGCTTCTGCATCTATGCCGTTCATGTCGATATAAATATTATTTGACAAGGAAGGTGACATAATGCAATTACGAGAATTTCCGATGTAGTCAACACAATCTTGTGAAGACTGTGAATCGCGAATTTTGTTTACTGCCAGGTGCTCTAATAATTTCTGGAATAAAAAAAGTAAACAAAAACCAGTCTTACTACTAACAGTTACTAGATAACGGAAACAGATGTTACATAGCTCTGCAAACATCGAATATAAACAAACATAGTTCTTGAATACACAATAACAAGTGTCGATCATAATAATAAATGAAATATTAGAACACAAAAATAAATTACTATAAAAAACACGTTTAGCATCGTTCAAACATCAAAACTTTATAGATAAATAATAATAATAATAAATGAGAAATGTTGAAAATATTTACTTTAGAAATAGGACTTGCTGCTGCAATTTTGTTGGCACTGTACTTTTCTCGGGGTCGGGTCGATTCTTCCTCGGGTTGCTGTTGAAATTGTTGTTGTGACCTGCCAGAAATCCAAGAACTCCCACCTCTGAATCAGGAGGAACACACCCAAAAATTATTCATCGACACAGAACTACACACACAGGTCTTGTGGCTATAGTAAAATACAAATTGCACTTCCACAACACACTACACTCAAGCAATAATTGATGCAATGCACGAATACACACTGACACACAAGACTCAACCTCAATACCATACAGAACACAGCAAAACCACTGCACTGCAAGTAAAAGTTCACACACACACAGAGCTACGATTCTTCGATGTTCGATACTTTCAGAATGTCAATTTAGATATTTATTATTATGTCTTGTTCGTTAAATTCTGTATGTTGTCGATGTTTTTATCAATTCAGAAATTCTATACTACATTGATCATAGTTGGCTTGTTGTTTGTATTGCAATGACTAAAAATACAGTGGTTAGTATACAATCTATTTTTATTTGCTAAATAATTGCGTGTCAAAAGAAAAATTCGAAGGGTTAATTTTAAAATTTAAAAGCGAGGACCTAATAAAAATACCATTAACAATTCAAATTCATCAAGATAGTAAACGGTTATAGACAATTGTTATTAATATTTAATAAGAAAGCACTCTATTGCAAGTCCACCTACACTACCGTACTGTCAGACTGTCAATTTCTGTCTGTTTGTAATTTTAGTTGTAGTAGGCAAGTAAGCAACACGAAAGACAGCACACAACCTAGAATCGAATAGTAAACGGAAAGTGAGTAAATACACACAGTATTGAGAATAATATTATTATACCTAGATATAAACAAGGTCGTATACAGAAATTTATTTCGGGTGAAACAAAATCTCTGTGTGAGGTAGTATGGCATATAGCTTATGATCACGCGTATTGCAAAAAATTAAGCAAAAATACAATAAAATACATCAAATTCGCGCTTGCGAAAAAGCGATCCAAATTTTTGCACTTTTAAGGTAAAATAACCTTTTTGGGAGTTGTGGAAAGGGGGCACTTGATCCCCTGTATACGGTCCTGGATATAAATATAAGAAAATGTATTGTGATATGCCCTATAGAAAAATTTACACTAGAAAGCATTGCCCCTCTCTGTGCATAATACATTCAAAGCATGCATCACTTCTTACAAGTTGTTCAGATTTTATAACTTTTATCGTTGTTATTATTATTCATCTTTATTACCTAAGTTTCTAATAACATTATTATTAGCTACTGACTACAGGCTACAACTATGTGAGCATTTACTGTTTCTGCCAGTAAACTTTGACTGTAAGTCCACAAACTAATTTTATTTCAAAAAATGAGTGCAAAATATGTAATACATGGTCCTTATTTTTTGCACATATTGGTGGCCAAAAATCTAATGTAAGATTTATTACGCTTGCGTTTAAATCCGGCGTGTCCTGGTCTCAAATGTAGTATGACGTATTAAACAAAGTACATATTATTATAACTGCATTTACTATATTATACTACAAACTTGTGAGTTTTCGTTAGTATTACTAATAATTAATATAAAATATAACATAAGAATATTATGAAACATTTTAAATGATTATTAATTCACGGAAAACTAAACGTGAGAAATTTTAGATCTTAGATGAAATCAAGATTGTATTTGATAAGAATGAGTAAAAATAAAGAGCTGTGAAAATACATTAGAAACATAACGCACTAAAAGAATATTATGTAGTTGGGACAAAATTATGGCAATTTGGTTTTAGTTTCCTTGCTGATCAGTTGGTCGGTCGACCTAATTAAGTTTTATATTTCTCAAAATTAACAATTATTCTTTTATTAAGTACGAGCATAATAGTTTACTAAATGCAAGTGTTCACATTAAAAATATTATGCTTCTAATAAAATTTTAATGTTAGGTAATGCGGTTCTCAAATTGACCCATTACACACGAATCAATTTGTAAATTCTGTACGTATGTACAAGTAAGTTTACTGACTTACAGAAACTCGATTGCTCATTTAAATATGAAATAGTGAAACAAATGCATCATTACTTGCTAAGACTAGACCACACATGAGTGCTGGATGTAGTGGACATAGTAATATTTAATAGCATTAAAGTAGGCGAAAGTTATTTCATTTGTATTAAATATTAAAATTGCCGTTAATTGTTCCACTATAACAATCTCTATAGTATACAATGTACAAGCTGATGAATCTTTTGTTGTAGTATATGTATTTATAAATTATTTATTGTTTACCATCCACAGACTAGTCCACAAAAACTAACATCAGAAAAGCAATGTAAACATTAAAATGGTTTTCATAATGGGCAACATAAAAAAGTCTACAGGTAACACATAGAAATATGAATTCGTTTAAAATGAAGATACAGCATAAGCAATCGTTTTAAGCTCACTTTGTTTTGTTTAGCCCTACAAGATACATCCCATTTATTTACAATGCACACAAGACATCATAACATTTGTTAGAAGATTAGATCACAAAAGAGGTCTGTCTATAGTCTAGAGCCTATATATACCACTCTGTCAATTATGAAGAATATTACACACAAGAGTATACTACAGATTCTTCATTGCAGCATGAAGTTGTTGGAAGTGCATGCATGGCTTTCTAAAGATACCAATAATGTTCTCGTATGAAAGTGAATAATGCACACTTTATAATTTATAATTGATGAAAGGATTTGAAGATAGGAAGGTACAAAAGTACATTGTGTTTCTGTGTTCTATCATCTATATACGTAGACATACAAATAGCACATTAATGTTAAACTTTAAAAGGTTTTACTACCTCATTACGCGAAAATAATTCCCTTATGGAATACTAATATTCTAATCACGATAATAGTTGTCTATTCTCTACATTTGTATGCATATATATACACACATAGATATTATTACCCACACAGCCATAGCCATTTCATAGCTATAAAAAGATCTGTTGCTTGCACATACTCGAGACGATACTCTCAGTAATAAATGGCAAAGTAATCTACATTTCAGTATAATCTTTTGGTCAAACATGAATGATCCATTTACATGTACCTTATTCTTACCTTGCCAAACTTATAGTCGTACAAGGTAGTTTCCACTTCAGAATGTATCTCTCCCATCAACATTGTAAATTACTTGCTGAAACTACTGCAAGCTCTAAACCATAATTTACTTGAGGAATGGAATAACGATTTTCAAGTATTTCGTCTTGCAATAAGTGACTTTAATGTTAGTACGGGGGCCAATGCTTTGAATTTTCAAATATAATCGCACACGCCAAACAGTATAGAAAAGACTATTGACTTTGCAGCTACAGTATATAGTGAAAAAGAATAATAGCTATAGTGCATAAAAATGTAACAATGGGTGTAATAAAGCCATAAAGATCAATTGTGGCAGTTTCCCTATGAGTAAGTGAGAGAAGAAAGGATAATTAAAATTAAAATACAATAATACAATAAAATCCACGACCTTTAGAAACTATAATGAGTCTTAATCTTTACACTGTCTGTGCGACTCGTTTGTATGAAATACATTAATCATTCAATTTTCAAGAAAAGTCTACAATTATTGTTGACTTTGATTTACCGTGTAATGTAAATTTAGCCTTATTATCACTCGCATGAGCAATACTTTATTGTAGCTTTTCAAATCGCATACATTGACTTTATTATTGCACGGGAAAACCTATTTTTTTATCAATAAAAGCATTTAAAAATTTAAAGTGTTAATTGTGCTTATCTTGATGCAATTATTGATGCGCGATGAAGAAATGGTATAAATGCATTTCACATCATTGTTTATGTCAATATCAGTGTAATATCGTGAATAATTGCAAAACTAACTCTCGTCGACAGCAGTTTGTAGACAAAAACAGTAAAATTATATAGGTCGTAATATATGATTTACTGATTGACAGAGTGCACATATGAAAACAGTTTATTATTCTAAGCTGTAGTTAAAGCGCACATAAGTCACATTATTTTTTAACCTTTTTCCTTGCACTACATTATGTGTTCATTTGAAGTCCGTAGGTAGTGTTTTACATTTATATGCATAAAAGCATGTTGCACTGTCTTGCCTTAAACACCTGAACTTTGCTTTGACAAGAAATTAACACACTTGAGTGAGAAAGAAGAAAGAGTTCGTTCAACTCCTGTTAAAACTTATTGTCTTCCCTCAACCCTACTGTCATTCTTCAATTTAAAAACTAATGAATGCAACAAAGTTAAAAGCTACAAACCATTAAATTTAAATAAACAACAAAATTATGTATGTAATTGAACTAATATATGTAGTACAAGTGTTCATACAGAATACAGATCTAAGTAGCTCTGAATGTATCAAAATGGAATAATGGTACGTGGATTCATCTGCAAAAGTATGGTCATGTTTAGATTTAGAGATGTGCATTTTTAAAAAACCGGAGTTTCTGTTGAAGTGCTATCTGTATTTAATTTTCTTTCATCTAATTCATTGTGTAGAACAGACAAATTGGCAATATATTGTATCTGTAGTTTAGAAAATGAGAAAGCATTTACAATTCATTTTTACGAAATGTTGGCATTATTTCTTTGGTTTGTTGTAATTGAAAGTATTCCATTCTTGTTCCGTAAATCATAACAGAGATAAAAAATAAATATATTTCACTATTAAACGTGTAGCTGTAAAATAAAGTACAGCAAAGCTACGAGACGCAATTACAACAGTTAAAATGTCATGTTATAACTTATACGTGTACGTATTGTATTGTATGAATGAAATATATCACTATGATTGTGTTGAGACTGTGGTCGTGTGTCGTGTCTTGTCTCACTCAAGTTTGCATTTCCTATTCAGATTCAGATGCTATAAGCAACACTCACACTACGTAACAATTACATGCATTGAAAGGCTAAAGAACTACTTACCTAACTAACAATATACTCAAACATACGAACATGCTTTGTACACGTGTAACGACATTATTATATTAGGTAGACATTATACATTATATTATTGTTGTTGCACATGTATTAAAATCCAAAAATGCTCTTGAGACACTCACACAAGTTAATAAGGAGCAAACTTCCTAACTGAATATATTTTATAACTATAACATACAATAGATTATATGTTCCTTCACGCATTTCATGTGTAGAATACCTGTATCTAAAAGTGTTTCACTATTACAACAATAGTGTGCAAATTCACAATTCTTTCTATTTTACAATACTGCACAGCACTGCAGCGTGTACATCTCATATGGAATTTAGAAAGGAATATTCTTTAAACAAGTTACAACATATCATCTGGGAATTTGAGACGACGACAGGACAAAACAATCCTTCCTTAATCTGGAAATGATTTCACTTATTCAAATAAATTAAACTTTCTACGTTGTAATTTTTACAGTAGGTATATACCATTCTATTTACCCACAGTGTTATCTAACAAATACCTACATTTTTAATCTACAATCTCGACGCATTAGGTACCTATAGATTATAGATAGAATGTTTAAATTGAAATGCTTTGAATGTAGTATGCTAAAAGTTGTGTATAGTAGCTACTATTACTACTATCGCAGTACTAGCATATTATATCGACGTGTTACTTAAAAGCACAGAGACAATAAAATGTTGCATACAAAACATGTCCTCGTACTAATTCAATAATTAATAATAATAATAAACCACACTACCATACCATACAGTCACAAACATGCTATTTTTATTCCGGCAATGCATGCAAAGTACTACTTATGTAAGTAATGTAGAAATAATCTGTACTACGTTTCAGCAGCTACAGTAACAAAGGGGCTATTAGGGCCATAAAAAATATAATGCCAATGACCATGTGACACAATTATTAGGACCTATTAATTTTACATTTAGAGTAGCATAACTGATAGCCTTAGTAAGTATTATTAGCTTATCATGTATCTAATTTTATATCTGTTCTTTATTTAACGAAGACTAATGTTTTGAAAGTACTTGCTGCAAACGACACACAGTTTCAAAAAGCTTACAGACAAAATTTGTAACTCTGAAGGAACGCATACCTAGACGAAATGGTAAAAGGATATTGTGATAGCATGTCAAAGCTATAGAAGTATGAGAATTATTACTTACTGAGCTGGTGATGCAGTTGAATGCTTGAGAACAGGAGAAGTAGTTGTAGGAGGTTTACCACAAAGCGTAGGTCCCTTGGATGGTGATGGCATTCCACACTTTTCATTTTGACTGTGTTGGTTTAACTTGAACTCGTCCTGAGGAATGCTGACCTTATATGGAAATGCTAGTGGTTTGGAAATATTGTTGGGCATCGCTGCATTATTAGCTACTAGCACATGATGACTTGACAAATTTGACATGCTTGTCTTACTAGCTGTGTTGCAGACTTCCACAAACTTTGCTGCTCCTAGGGATTGAGTGCAAAAAAAGAATGTAATGCTTTTATGCTTGCCACAGTCCTTCATCCTTATTAGACATTCGAAGGAAATTAATATGTCATAAAAGTCACTGCAGTAATAACAATATATGAAAAAAGGAAAACTAAACCTGTATTATTAGGAGATTCCCTGTGTACTTCGGCACTTGAAGTCTTAAGATTTTCACTCAAATCTGTCTTAGTGACATATGGCGAGTTAATATTTATGTTTGCAGTTGGCGTGGTAGAAGATGATATCTCGGAGATCGTAGGATTTGCTGCTGATGAACCCAGGGCTGTTTCAGAGGAAGGTGGGATGTTTACTCCAATGTTTTTGCAAGTTTTCTTACATGGTACAATATCATTGGGTTGCGCATTATTATTGTTATTTGATGACGTATTTTTAACCTCCACTACTTTTGTTGCTCCCTCATTTAGGTTCATTTGGGACACTACAGGAATTTCATTAATTGTATTATGTAAAAGAGGGATTAATTTCACTGGCAATGGCAATGGTGGTTCTGGAGATGTAGGCTCCTCTGATTTGTCCAATACAGGAATGTAATTATCTCCATTTACACCTTCACCACCCTGTTTTTCAAGTGTCAGGTTTTCCTCGTTGACGTTTGATGGATGTGATGCTTCCAGTGAGGTTTCTGTTAATGGCACTTGTTTAGGACTGGGTGGGGCAAATATTTCAACACAATCAAAAGCATCATTGTGTTTTAAATTGTTCTTTACGAATTTTCGAGAAAAGGCAGGCCTTTTATTGATCGGTGTTTTTGACACGGTTGATTTATTCTTTGGCATCATGCCCTGTGCAGTTGAAGAAGAAATAGTCGGTTCCTCATCTGTCGTAATAGATATTATTGGAAGAATCGTTTTTTCATCGAATGCAGTTCTCAAGGCTGTAGAGGATGCTGCTTCTTCTTTGGTAGCATTACTCACGTCTTCACTAAGGGAGGGGTTTTCATGTACTGTTATTTCTACATTTTCACTTCGTAAGTCTTCTTTCGACGAAACTTTTTCTTCAATGCTTTTCTTTATAGTTGTGATATTTCTTTGCTCAGAGCACGGTTCTGTAATGACATTTTCTTTATTGAGCACAACTTCGTTTGACGTTTCAACACCGACAGCACTCACATTAGTTGGACTGCATTTTTCTTCATCTTTAATTAGTTTAATTGTGACATCAAGTTCTTGAGGTGGAACGATTGGAGTTTTTTCTTTAATTCCCAAACTTGGATCAATATCGTAACGCAAAGGCTCTAATGATATATCAAAATCAATGAGACATTCTTCCTTGCCAAGTAGCTCAGTTGTAGCTGTTTTATTATCTTGATTTTTTGATGTCACAATATTTTCTTGGGAGTTACAGCTATTGTCAGTATTTAATTGAAATACAACTGGTGCTTCTGGTTGGGGAAGTGTAATCGTATCTGATATAATACTAGGGGCGCCCTTAATTTTGTCCGCCGTATCTTTATTGATTTCAAGCTCTGCTGTGTGCGCTTCTTTGTCTACAGTAGAATTATTTTCATGAATTGGTTGTGTAATAGGCACCTCAACATGTATTTGGTTGGAAGATTGTAGGTTTTTTATAATTGGAGGATTATCTTGACTTATTTCTTCTACAGATATGGTGAGCTCAGAGTTTTTATGATCCATCACGATTGAGTTTCTTTCTATAGAATCCTGATGGCTTATATCATGTAAACATGCAGACAGATTTGTAGTATCAGTATCCGTTGTTTCCTTCGTGTGTTCAAGTCTGTCTGTGGTGAAAGTGTTTTTATCTTCTTGGTTGAATTCGCATGAAATTTGCTCATCCGTTGGAATCTTTGCAGCTACTGAGACTGACAAGAGTGAGTCTGAAGATGTTAGTGGTATCCCGTCACTCGAACTTGTGGCAGGTTTAGGTTCTAGTGACGCGCTGTTTTCATTACGAGAAATGCTTTCAGTTATTGACAGAGTTTCGGGGTTTAGATTCAACTCTGGATTTTCCACTTCATCCGACTTTTTAATACTTTGAGTATGCAAGTCTACACTTTCCACCACAGCTGGCATTTCTGACTTTGAGGAATCCATGGCTCCTTTATCTATAGATATAAATTCTGCTGCTGGAAGATGTAATTCCTTTTCGGCTATAGATAGAATTTCAGACTTGAGCTGATTGAGCTCTTTTTCAGCCCTAGATATAATATCTGCATCCGAAAAATCGAATTCGTTTTCAGTTATTGAGAGAATTTCTGATTTTAGAACATTCGTCTCTTCTTCATCAATGGATAAAAATCCAGGTTTTGGAGATTCCACTTTTATTTCTTCAGTCATAGTCAGAACTTCGGATTTTAAAAGCTGTAATTCGTTGTCGTCCACAGTTTTAGGTTCTGCATTTGGAAGATTCTCAACTACTTTTTCAGTTATTGACAATAGTTCTGATTTTTTAGGAGATGACCCTAAAATTTGATTTGCTGATAAAGCTCCGGCCTCAGGTACAATTAATTCTTTGTCCTCCACAGTAAGAATTTCTAAGTTGGAAACATCGGGGCACAGTAATACAGTGCTTTTGTCGTTGTGAATTTCGCCTTGCATGCAAACATGATTTGCAGTATCCACATCACTTTTGGAAATTTCAAGAAGATAGTCTTTAGCAACAACAGTTTCATTACTATCAAAATGTCTGTCCCTGCTTTTCACAGCCTCAATGTGCTCAACTTCTTCAACACTTTTATTTGAGACGTAACTTGTAACATCTACATTAATTTCATTCGTTTCTGTGTTGACTATAAATTCACGAACTGGTGTTTCCATATTATGTAACACTGGTGCTGCACTTTCGTAATGAAGGTTTAATATAGCAATATTCTCTTCTAGGGGCTTGATAAAAATAGAGTCTGATTTTATTTCAGGTTTTTCTTCCGTAATTATTAAAGGTTTGAAGGCCATAGGATATGAATCGAGTTTATTTTCATTAGACTCCCTAGTTTTCTTATTTTGGTCATCGTCTTGCTTTATGGAAGCTAAATTACCTTCACTTTCAATATCAGGTGAAGCATCTACGAATAAGTCATCGTTTTCTTGTTCTGGTTTTGCTTTTTCTGTTTTTTCTTTTTGCTTTATTTCTGTTGCAGTAGGATTCATATCGTGAATATTAGATACTAAATCTAGGACGTCATCAATAATCGGAGTTTCCTTAAGAGTAGAAAAGTCATCAGAAGTAAAGTCAATCGAATCATGTGGGGTGTGAATCGGAGGTTGAATTTTAATTGGTTCACTCTCCTTTTTTAAATTGGATACAAAACTTACTTCATTTTTATTGACAGGCTCGTTAACATTAACATCATGGTCACCACAATCTCCTGCGACAGCCTCATCCACTAATAAAATATCAGAAGTTTGACTTGAAGTGGCTTCAGAAAACGTAGGGGTTTCACTTGGTGCGATCTTTTTACTAAGTTGCAAATTTTGAACAGAATCTGAAAAAAAAACTTCTTCGTCGTCGGATTTTACATTCTGAATTTGTTCTAGGGAATCTGCAGAAAAAATCGAGCAGCCGTCAACTCGCAAAGGATTTGAAATGATTAAAGAATCTGCCCACGGTACTGGCTCTGAGGCGTTGAAGAACTCGGATCGTAACTCTGAAAATGGTGTTTTGATTTCTGGTTTTACGTTTTGCATTTCTGCAAAGGAATCTGTCGGAGGCGAGCAAGATTGCCTATAATTTAATGGATCATTGTAACAACCTTTGTTTCTGCCTGATGTTGAAGACTCTCTTGAATTTGCTTTGATTCTATTGACCACTTGCATGGGCGACACACCTTGAGCTTGAGAAGCATTTTCAAATGTAACGTTCTCCTTTGTTTTCACGTCATTTTCGCCTTCGCCACTGCGATGTTTGGTTCTGTGAGAATTCCTTTGTGCTCCGCTTACATCCCTTGTTCTTGACTCTGCTCTTTCAAGCTCCTCTATTCCGCCTTGGGAAGGAGAATTACCTAAACATTGACATAAAATAACATTATTACATTACACCATTAAAACCTTGTAAAAATTGCAGCGCATATGTTCCTTACATGATTGCCAACTTTTAAGACTTGGCAATCTTATGCATCGACATATCTTTAGCATTTATTCTCATTCTGACTTGTTTGTTTGTTCAGCTATCTGTCTGAAGCTGCAGTCGACGAACGAAAGGAAGTTGAAAAATAAAACAGAAGTTCATTTCCTATCGTCTATCCCTTCCTCAGACAATAGCAACATTCATCACATCACGCAATCTTCAAAATTTTGCGTCAAAGGAATATTTTCAAATGCAATTAGTATTAGTAGTAAGTAGCGTAAATATTAAATTACGCATAATATTCATCATCCTCCCTTTCAAGATCATAATATGCGTTAGTCATTCTAAAAAGCTACTAATAACATTTTTAAGCGTGTAAATACAATAATAATGCGATTAACTTGTGTGAGTTAACTGTGTATGCATTATGTACATATTACATTTCATTGACATGACAGTGGTATAAAGGTACTCCAAATTGTGAGTACAAAAGACAGACACACAGATGTGCATTTGAATGCCATCCCAAATGTATATACATCATCAGCGTGCATTCATCTGCAGATGAGTTGTGAGTATGAGACATATCGCTTGCTCCCCAGACCATTTACAAATAAAATATTGTCGGCATTGCATTGATTTGAGATACCATTAATAATATCATAGCGTTTCTAGTTGCTTTGAAAGCTCAATTTATCTAACTCACGTTAATTCCACTTTACATTTAAAAGTTATCATACACATCCACCAATTTATTAGAAGAACTAAAAATATGAATTTTGATATCAAAAACTGGGGCGGTGTGTAAATTACATTAGAGATCTATAGACAATGATGCACCGCAATAAGATAGCTTGAGCTTAACTTGAACAACTTATTATTGTCTATCTACCTTTTACACACACACACACACTTATCTACTTAATATATGAAATCAGTATTAGGAAAAGCTAACATTTATTAGTATCTTTTATTTTGATATTGTCTAGATATACTATGTATGGTCTGCCTCAGAATTTGGCAAACCTAAACCAGAGAAACTTGTTGTTATCACAAACGTGTACACAGTTTCTTTCACGACTGGTTAGTTTTTCATGGGTAATACAAAAAACCAACTTGAACCTATTTCTAAAGGAGCTACATTTCTTCTTTTACACATTACTTTTATACACTATCCTATTAAATTGAACCCACGAATTTTATTATTACGTTATTGTTTGTGTAATGATTGCCATACATTTTTTAAGTCTTGTGTAAACCAATACATGCGATGGTAATATTTGGATATATAGCTTACCGAAACCTTGATGGCTGAGTAAAACATGATCTATAAGTAACATCACAAAATAACGACTGATAATTATCATAGAGTCGAGGTTTAAACATAACACTTCCCAACTATTGCGTTGAAGCCACACAGACGATACAAACCACAATAGCAACAGTGTGAGAAAAATTATGAAAATCATGGTTAACAACCAATTTACTTTTAAAAGTCGAAAAAGGTGTTATGGAAATTTCAATAATTAATCTGACAGTGGGACAATTTTTGTCAGTGATAATTAACAATTTTAAATGGATCACTTCGATTAAATACAATGATTGAACTAGGACTATTGCATATATTTATACACAATCCGAGTCGCACAAAAATGGAACTACAGATAGAAGAAAAATATTAAGTCTGCTTGTCTCATTCTATCTGCATTATATTTTCATAGTTATGCTTTATGCAGAACATTTTACATTTTGTCGACTCTAACGATAATGCAAAGTATGTGAGACATAGAAGAGTCCTTAATGTTAGTCTCCTTAGTCCTTTCCTGTTGCAGTAGTTGTGCTATTTATCTTAGATGCTTTATAATATTAATATTGTATTAGACTGTTTACAACTAACTTGCGATTTTAAGGAATTACTTTACCTAAAACTTCTAAGAAACAAGCCTGGGTAAAATATTTTTGAAATATGTGACAGCAAACTAATCCAAAAGTATTGTGTTTTGAGTTGCAAATATTTTCGAGCTGACTATTTATTTTGAATTTCTTGTTTTTTGCTTTAGATATAGAACTACCTACATTCTTATATAAAAAGAAGGGAGTATAAAATTAAATGCGGGATTGTTTTATGGATTTGCTATTGAATATCTCTACCCATTTTGCATAAACATTTATTCCCTAAAAGGATTTTGTATTTTGTATTTTGAAGAAAGAGATTTATTATTTTATAACTGAGAAAAAGTATTTTGGCCACCTTGCTAAACAAGCCTAGTATACGTTATGTACAAAATTATTTACAATGATTGACTCAAAGCTACTCAAATCAAAGTCATTATTATAGATATTCATTTACATTGAACGCTAATCATTTGTTTTAATTCACGAAACTGTCACAGAAGAATAATATGCAATTGTGCTTTCTCCATACTCCATACGTCCATACTGAGGCAATGAATGTGCAATGCATGTTATTTTAACATTGTGTGACAACGTGACTTATTCCCATAAATTATTACTTGCAATGAATTTGTTACATCCCAGTCACCGAAAGCATTTGCATCTAATGTTTCTTGCACCGATCCATTGTGAAATGATATGGCTGTATTTTTGAACTCTACTATTAGAATGTTAGGACGAGTCCATTTAGTAGTAGCAGCTTTGTTTCAGCAAATAACAAGAAAATTTGTCGTATACATACCTACACTTAAAATTTTTCTTCAGTCCGTGTTTCCTTGTAATTTCCATGCAAATGTATATTACTGCTTCTGTCTCATTGGCTTTATCAGGTATTAACTGCATAATTGTAATGCTACATAGATAGCTTCCCCAACCTTTCTATTGGATGGCAATATTGTACATACACATGGGACAGTGATACTATATTTTACTTACTAAACAATATAGCAAGTCAATAATACATTTTACGCCCACAAAATCTGGAAATCTTTGTTAAGCATGGAATACTGCGATTTTTCTCCTCACTTTGGTGTTGATTTACAATTGGACACGACATGTACATGTAAAAATTGTATCAGCTTACCCATTTTGCGATGTTTACGATGTTTTAATGCCTCAGGAACTTGTTACCAGAAAACAAAGACAAAAGAATAGTCCACAAAAGAGACATCAAAGGCACAATCAAAGTATCCACTAATGAAATTTGAATGAGCCCAAAAGTTGACACGAAACTATAGAACAACACTACTCAATTCTTTTGCTACAGATTGCTATTAAACTCCTGTTGTAGGTATACAAAATCTTCTTGAAACACTTAGGAAAATGACACGTTTTGAAGGCTACAACTGTAAGCACTATGTTCAGTTATTTGAGTCATGTTTAGCAAAGTGGTAGTTACGATTAGGATAGTGTCGTAAATTGAAATGGTTATGAATGTGGTCCAGAGAGTTGGATATAGACAAGTAGAACAGAACAGACATGATCGTTGATAATGTTTGTCTTGTTTTACAACTCGACTGTTATACGAGATGTGCGTTTTTGGTTTTAGATTTCGTTAATGGTGAGTTGGCACAGTAATCCTAATACGTTAATAATAGTGTTGCGATGAAACTAAGTTGAACTGACATAACTTTATTACATATTGGAACAAATTACTATTAATAACAATACAGAGAGGACTACCTTGAGCTTTGGGAAGCGTGAGACTGACAATGAGTGAATGAGACTGTGCACAATTACAGAATGCAACGTAAGTAGCCTAATGTGTATTTAATGAAATCAATCCAACGTTGTAGTGTTGTATTAATGTTCTGCGGGCACAGTAAGCTGAAATACTTTTGGAATCTGTATGTAATATTATTATAAGAATAAGAACGTCAGCCTATTGTATTTTTGTATAACTGTGTGTAATATAATGTAATGTATCGGTGGGATGCGGACGGAGTGTGTAGTGTGTAGAATGAGTCCAAATGCCCATGCACTGTAAAAGTGTCCCAGTTACTCGGAGAAGCTTGTAGTTAGTGAAGGAAGCTGACTTTCCTGACCATGAGAAATGTAACAAAGCACAAAGCCTAAGTAAAAGGTTAAAAGTAAAAGAGAAAAACTGTAGAAATTATACAATCTGCTACTACTGCAATGTATGTAGACAGTAGAAGTGAGATGAAACGAGAGCAAATGTACTAACCCGTGCCAAGTCTTTTTAGTGATCCAAATATCCGCACTTTCTAATACCTAGGCTAGAAGATACTTACACTACTACTAGTCACTAATATCTTCAATAGTACTACACTACGTCTTCTTCATGCATTTATTAGTGTCTCCTTTTCTACTACTTCCACTACTATAATACCCAAGCTACTGTTTCTTAGATGAACGATGTACATCGTATCCGTATCATCATACGAAATACACACATCAGAGCAAGACCAGCATTTTTACAAGTACTCTCTGTGGCAGCAGTTATACACAGCCATAGACCATAGAGGTAGATGAATGGTGGCTAATCTTTTAGTTCAAGGAATGACTATTTCGGTTTTATTTTATTTTAGCACGCAGCAAAATTCTATTGCCCACATTGCATAGTTCGAATCACATCTGACACGACATCGTTCTTGTCGTTCCAAATTCAGGACATTTCCCCAATATCCCTAATTAGTCTACTTAACCTGTTTGGTTCACAAGCCTACAAGGGAGCAGGGACACTCGGTGGTTTACTCCGAGTATTTAATAGAGTTAGCTTTAATAACCAAGTTACGCGTACGCGTTAAGTACCTTCGGGCTTTATTATGCATTATACGAACTTCCATATGCCTAGTTCCAACTTCAATGCTGACTTGAAAAATAATTTATATAATTTCCAGCTAAATTCTATGTTTACCTTTAAGTCCTAGTAGTTTTGCCAGCATACGTCGTATTCGTTTTGACATGATGACACTTCAATAGCCTTAGGAGGCTGCAGTACTCCAAATGAACAAACAATAATGAGAATTTTCAGCCTTTCAGGGTTCAAGGTACTGACTTGTCAGTATTGAAAGTAAAATGACCGCTGGATCTTATGAGAATTAAAACGTCGTAAATCCTATGTACATTTTGTACACTCTAGATAGGAATAGGAGTATATTTAGTAGGAAATTAGGCTGGTTGGTTAATACAATTTACAAGGATAATAATATTTCGTCAAACCATGTCCAACCTATTAGTGCTAGGTTTAGACTTCTCTTGTTAAGTGATGTGAATGCAATGCAATTTAAGATTGTCAATGTATGGTTTTAACTTGTTCTTCAATTGAATCATGCACAAAATTAATGGCATTGCAAGTTGAATGATCTTTCAATAATTTTTATGCGGAGTGTCTCACAAAGGGAAAAGTGCTAACTTGTTTATCTTCCTGCTTCTTGAACCTTGTTTATACATACACTGAAATGAGCAACGTAGTCAGGAAGTAAAGATAAGATAGTAAATGCTTTTACAAACGCATAGAGAAAATGAATTCATGCTTATAAGCACTAATAATAAACACTACTTTGAATTTTATGTTTTCAATAAATAAACGTATAACAAAATTTGTGAATCCATCCGTGTAAATAAACAATTAAGAAGTAAATTACGGCTTTGATATTTAAAGTTTGTCATATTGTAACCCAGATATTAAAAAAGCCAAAATACAAATAGAGAACAAAAACTTGATGGAATGTTACCAAAAGAATGGAGAAATGTTTTTTCAATTCCGTGGTAGTTCTCAGTTCTCTCCAATTTGAAAGAGTGTGTAATGCAGAACTCATTATGTTCATGTAATTCGTTACATTTTTTCAAATGTAATACCTGCTTTATAAATAAAGTTTCATTTGATCATTCTAATGTTTCTAATGTCATCTAATTTCATAATCATTTCGCGTTAATTTCGATCATCTAAATAAATTCTTAAATACTGATTTATAATGGTAGTTAATTTAAAACAAAGTAAAACGTTGGATTTTAATAGTTACATCAGTGTATTCAATATAATAATGGCATACAATACAAATATTAGTTAGATACACAAACCCCACAGGTTAAATTTCGTTTCACTATATCGTCAAATATAGTAACAAAGAAGGCTTTATGTGGTAATATTAATACCCACCTCGTAATACGCAAACTTATTAGAAATAATTTTAGTACATTGTATACGCAATGGTACGCATAAATATAGCAGTAATTGAGAAAAGAAGCAAAAGATACAATATTGCCTACAGTGAATCTTGGTTAATATCGTGGGATTATACTTTTATACTGGTATGCAAAAATGCAGCAAAAATGCGGCAAAAATGCTGCAAAATGCAGCACAAATGCTGCATAATGCAGCAGTAATTGAGAAACGAAGCAAAAGATACAAAATTGTGATAGAGTGAATTGATTATTGCATCCCCATTCCCCCAGCAGCATACGGATTATTAGCTGACATATCAGATCCTCCACTTTTGGGGCTCTTGATGGTTTCGTCGATAGACAAAATTAGACATGCTGCTTCAATGGCAGCGGATAGTGCATTTACTTTGACAATTGCTGGTTCCCAAACGCATGCCTTGTAGTTATCCTCGACACTTTCTTTCATAATGTCAACACCAAACCAAGTCTCGCCTACAAAAACCATTACAATTGAATTAATACACCACATTAATATTTATTTGTCAGTTAAAATCAATCTAAAGGCTCTCTTTTTGCATGATAATTTATCTCCAAGGTTTTTCAGTAGGAAAATTCAATATAACATGGGAAACAAGCAGTTCATAACTTTAAAAATTAACTGGTTCTACTTAAGCTATTTAGTTTACAGCCAGGTAACATATCTCAGAATCAACAAAAGCCTACTGTTTTTGACTAACCTATAATTAAATGAGTTGTGTCTATGAAGAAGAAATAATTTCTACTTATTTAATAACTTACCATGGTGATGTTTCATACGAAGTTGATTCAAAATTGAAGTTGCATCAAATCCTGCGTTGTAACTTAATTGCTTCGGAATGATTTCCAAAGCTTTACCGACAGCTATTATTATTCCCTGCTCCTTTGAGACAGTTTTAATAGCAATATCTCTGAGAGTTTTCGACAATTCCATTTCAATGGCACCACCACCTAAAAAATATTAAGCGCATCATGTTTCTTTGTACTAGTATTTATTATACCTATTACAATTGAGCAAGCCAAATTATTAAGTTACGAATATTTACTAACCTGCAACAATGGTACTATTTTTCATCGCTCTGCGAACTATCATTATAGCGTCATGAAGAGACCGTTCAGTTTCATCCATGAATTGCTGAGCTCCACCTCGAAGAATAATTGTGGCAGTCTTTGAGTTCACACATCCAGTAAACAAATTGTAACGCTCTCCACCGATTTGTTTTTCTTGAAACAACTCACAACGTCCAACAGTGCTGTCCTTCAGATCAGCAACCGTTGTTAAAATCATGCCTCCACACGCCTTCAATGTGCGCTTCAAATCGTCTTCCCCAACACGACCAGCACAAAACATGTCTCTGTAATAAAAATATACACATATAGTGAAAGATTTGAAGGATAAATAGACTGTAAGCTGTTTGTCAGTAAGAAAGGGAGACAGGTAAGAATTACCTGTCGGCAAAATACTGAGTAGCTACATCTCCAATAGGAAGCTTAGACAAAACAACTTGGACTCCGCTTTTATGAATCTTGTCCAATTTGTCATATAAAATGTTCCACTCCGCATCAACAATTCTTTGATATTCCTGTAATAACATTTTATTAAATTAGTACATATCTTCAACTATGAAACTAAATGCTCCAAAATAATGGATTTTGGCTTGAACTTACATCAATTTGTTCAATTCTTATTTCAGCATTATCTCTTTCAGCTTTTAATTCTAACTCAATATTCAAAAGTGCAATTTTAGGGTTTTCATATTTCTTTGGCTGCATTTCAAATCCAGCGTATGAGAACGTCTTCTTAAAAGCTACACCGGGAACAAGAATAGACTCCTCCAAAGCGCCTCCTTGTACTTTCTTAATTCCAATCATATCCAGTGGTAAAAGTTCATCAAGTTGCATCACAGCATCCACAGCCATCTTGGCGAAGAAATCCTTCTGCAGATGAATCAACTTAGAGTTCAATGCAGTAGCAGCACACTTTTCCAAGATGTCCCGACGATTTTCAACTCCTTCCGCCATTGGAACAGCAATTTCATTAATTTTCTCCATACAATGTTTCAGACACTTCCGAATTACTTTAATAATTAGACGGGGATGAACCCCATCTTCGATGAGTGGCTTGAGTCGTTTTAATATTTCTCCTGTCAGAATTACGACTGTAGTAGTTCCATCCCCAACCTAAATAAAGATTTGACCATAGTTGATTGTTGGCACATCATAAAATATTACATTTTCAATTCTATTGAGCAATTGATTAGAAAAAGTAACGTTTACTCAATACATATTAAGTATTATTAACTGATTTACCTCAGAGTCCTGAGATTTTGCAATATCTACTAACATCTTAGCAGCAGGGTGCACAATATCGAGCTTTTTCAAGATAGTAGCACCGTCATTGGAAATTGTTGCCTTTCCATTACCGTCCACTATTAATTTATCCATCCCTCTCGGTCCTAAAGTGGTTCGGACAGCTTCGACAACTGCCTCACAAGCATTTATATTCGAAATAAGTTGAGCCTTCCCCTGGGAAGTTTCCGTACCCTCTCTCAGTAAAATGATTTGAGGTTGCTGTAATCAGATAAAAAATCCCCATTCAAAATCCATCTTTTCAATGATCAAATATCGAATAATATCATAATTTGAAATCATTCTAGTACTCTGTTCTACTGACAACACCCATTGAAGTGTTTGTTGAATGCTGAATCCGTGTGTTTCAATATTCAACATTCAAAATATTTACAAGTTGCGATTTAGACAGTAAAAAGTAAAGATATTATTGAATTTTGACAATAAATAGTAATTTGGATATAAGTATTTGTATTTTACCATTTTGAAGTATCAGTGATGACAGATTAGTGACGAAAACTGGGGATGATTATTCAGCCGGTGGGACGACAAGGAATGAATGATATATCAGAATAGCACTAGTATAAACTAAAACTTAACTACACTAAACACACGGCAAGAGGAAAACAGCACGCTCCTCTTACATACACACAACGACAGGACCTGGAACGGCACACAAACATAATATCATGTAACTTGAGGATATCGTATGGATAGCAATGAATGAATTCTGTTCTCTAAGCAGAAACGACGATCTGCCGCCCCTGCCTTTCCACAGTACAAGTACGTACGTAGTCCGTAGTGTAAATGCAACACAACACACACAACACAAAGCAACATGCAACTCTGCTCTGATGTGTTTAGTGTGCCGTGTGTTTGGTTGAGTTGAATGAGTAATAAAATCGACTGGGAACAGAAGCACATGCACTGGGACTGGATCGAAAAGACCTAGAATAGTCTACGAACATCTTTTCTAACGCGGTCCTTTTGATTTTTTATTCTCTCTTCTCAACTCACACTTTAGTCTATCACAATACCATCTGATTTTAGCAACTTTTGTAATGTCTTTTATTAGTCTGTGAGTCTGTCTGTTCTGTATCTGTACTGTAACTCCAATCCTTTATAATATTATGATTGTGTATTAATAATCATATTTATCCATCCTGCATCAATTATAAATGTGATTTTGGGTTTCTTGTATTAGCAATTTTCAATGTTCAGCATGTTCAATTTTCTTCATTTACAGATAAATTAAATATACCCATGAAACTAGCTTACAGTCGATGTTATGTCTATCATTGATTATACTGCATGTTGCAGAATATGTCGCCTTTTTACAAATACCCATTTTTATCAAAATTGGGGGATAATTCTGTTGTTTTTCTCTTGTAAGAATACAGTAAGCACTAATTGCAATTAGTATAGTAAATACTTGAAAGTAATTTTCTCGCCAATTACGGAAAACTCTCACTTTCAAATTTTTAACTGGCAAAATCTTTTTAAAAAATAACGGGAGGTACTGCTATGAGTTTGAAAATATGCTTAAATATTCTCTGAAATTAACTCTAAAGATCGTTCGCTCAAAATTTTTCTAATTTTAAGTGGGTGAAAACCATTAAAAGAACAAAAATAAAATAAAATTTCACTATTTTACTTACTACCAATTAATCAATGATTCCTTAATTTAACAACATTACAAGTATCTAGCGGCAGGGCACTAGGGCATATCAGTTTAACCGCCCTACCTAATTCTAAATATTGACAGCCATAATATATTATGTATTAGTGTTTCGGCTGTTTCGTCATTAGTCATTGGACTACAAAAAAACAGCAAACACATTCACACTGCTGTTATTTATGACATAGATAGGCGAACAACTATAGCTATAGCTTTAGGCTTCACGATTGTGAGTTCGCCATGCAAACAAATCAAGAAATATTTTATGATATGAGGAAATAGCCTGGACGCAAGGCTACAAAACTACAACTACAAGACAACTAAAGAAGTATATTTGCATTGCCCCCTTTTTTCCTCTCCTAGAATTCTTTGTTTTTTAAAAGCCATAATGTCGACACATCCAAAGTTTATGACACTGGCAGGACGGACGGCTGGACGTAACTAAAATATTAGTGGAGAAATAAATACAAAATGTGAAAAAGTGGAGGTATTGCTCTAGAAACTAGAAACAGGCTTTTTTATCTCGGGTTCATCCAACATTATGATTATACTAGTCGTGTA